>VCHN02000650.1:0-32784 GCA_007115665.2 Sequoiadendron giganteum
ATGGTTTTGGATGAGATATGTCAAATGGATTGCCAATTTATTGTGATGGACTCCTAAAGGACTAACCTAATGTGTCTCGGGGGTCAGTCAAAGATTAGCCTTGCCTACGTTCAAGCTCAGAGATGGCATAGTTCGACTAATGAATCTATTTTTTACTTTTTGAATTTTTGACTTGTTTTGGATTTTGTTGTGATTTGGATGTTTTTAGATTTTTTGACTTTATGAATATTTTTGGATTTTTGATATTTTAGGAAGATCTCAAGAATATACATGAATCTAATTCGATGGAGGTAATAGAACATTCCCCCAACATGATGCGATAGATTACTCTGATATAGGCAGAACAAACTAACCTTAAGAATGTGCCAAGTAGTTCTAGGGCAAATAGTGATACAAACTATAGACACAAAAAAATATCGACACACTTGATCCTGATTACTAACACCGTTTCATCCTTAGTCATCTTCTCAACTTGTCATCACATTTCCTCTCTTAATTAAGTAAATTAAATTTATCTGATTAAGTCATCCTCTCTTGTTAATTAAATAAATCAAAGTTATTTAATTAATCCTTTGATCTCTATTTAATTAAATAATTCATTCTATTTGGTTACATCTCTAAAGTCATTTCATTAAATTAAATAAATAAACCTTATTTTATTTAATCTAACATCATCATCCTTCTTTAATTAAATAAATCAAATCCTTTATTTAATTAAAATCTAAATCACATTCTCATCTTTTGATTTAAATCAACCCATAAATCTAAATCAAATAGTCACATCACCTAATCCCTCATTAAATTAATTAACCCTTGATTAATTTAATCCAAGTCTCCTAAATTCTCTAGATTTTACCACTTGCACATGAAAATACATTTTATGGATTTATTAAATCCCTATTTTCTTTCAACTTGGCATCTTTTGAGAATATTCCTCCAAATTGGAAAATCCCTCCAAGTGGATTTGTCCTTCCAACGAGACATTCATTCCTCTTACATGTCCTTGTGCATTGAGCCAAGTGGCATTTAATTCATTCTTTTTCCCTCTTGCATGTCATTTCACTATTTTTGAATTCCACCTAATATCATTTATTGTGCACAATCACCAAAATGTGCTCAAGCTTCCTCCATTCACATTTTGACAAGTGGAATTTGGCCATTGGTTGAAGATTAGTCCCACATTCCTCCATTTTGCCTCTTCTTCTCTCAATATCATCTATAAATAAGAGGCTTTTCTCCTCATTTGATCATCCACAATTTGAGTAACTCACTATACTCAATTTAATCCTCAAGCATATCTATTTGCATCCATTTTTATCAAGATCTTAGCTAGGTTATGCAGATTTTACATCATGGAGCTCAATTGAATCTTTATCAAAGTGCATCACTCATCAACATTCCATCATAGGAGTTGGGAAAGGGCCATTTTTGACACATAAATTGGCACCAACTCCCCCATGGGATCAAGTGTTTGATTTACATTGAATAGGATTTGATAGCTCTTGTTTATGTTTTTCATCTCATTTCTTGTTATTTGCAATTTAAATGGATTTCATGGGGAATCTTGATTCTCACTTGCATTTGATCTAATATTATGTTTATTTGCTATGTTTGTGCAGGTCTAGTATTGGGTTTACACAAACACAAGATCAAGCTATGATGCAAATGTGTATGGGTGATGGAAGAATCAATGATATGTGATGGACGACGTAGAACCAGCCGAGGATTCCATGGTGGATGGAAAGTGCTTATTTACCCAAGGCGTCTGACTGATAGGTTTTCACTAAGGTACTTGCACAAAGCACCACTAAAGTGGTTTTCACTAGAGGATGATTTTTATCTTTACTATTTTCAATCCCTTTTTAGATTTTTTGGATTTATACCTTGAAACTTAGGCATAAAACTTTTTAAGATGGGAGCTATTGATATGATCATGAAGAGGTTCCCCTTCGGGTGCGGATAGCTGATATGCCCCAAAATTATAGCTTGCGGTGATGACGAAAGGTCCCAACCAATCAGGTTCAAATTTTCCCTTGCTATCTAGATTCAACACATTTTCTTGATTTTCTTTCATCACAAGCTTGTCGCCTTGAAATGAACGGTTCCAAATCTTCTTGTTGTAGCCCCTCTTTAGATGGTTCTGGTAGACTTGCAGGTGGTTCAGAGCATCCATGTGTCACTCATTCATTAGTTCCAACTCATTCAACCGAGATACCTGATATTCTTCATCTATAATGAGGTTTTGCAATGATATCCTCAAGGATGGGAGCTTGATCTCGATGGGAAGGATGGCTTTTGATCCATAGACCAGGGAAGATGGGGTTGCACATGTTGGTGTGTAGATACTTGTTCGGTAGGCCCATAGGGTAGGGTTTAACTACAAGTACCAGTCACAACCAGCTTCATTGACTATCTTTTTGAGGATTCGTAAGATGGTTTTATTTGTAGCCTCAGCTTGGCCATTACTTTGGGGGTAGTATGGAGTAGAAAATTGATGTTGGATATTGAATTTATGGCATAGGCCTTGGACATCCTAGTTTTTGAAAGGTGTCCCATTATCTGAAATAATGGCTTGTGGAACATCATAATAGCAAATGAGGTAATTCAGGATGAACTTTGGAATATGATTTCTAGTGATATAGGTCATAGATATGGCCTCTACCCACTTTGTGAAGTATTACATAGCAATGATATTGAACTTGTGTCTATCAGATGAGGTGGGGATGATTTTTCCAATGAGATCGAGCCCCCACTGTGAGAAGGGACAAGGTGTTACAATTGGGTGGAGCTCTTGAGTTGGTACATGGCTGAGGTCCCCATGTTGTTGAAATTGCAAGAACTTCTTGACATATTCATGAGATTCCCTTTCCATCGTCGACCAGTAGTACCCTGTAATCAGTAGCTTATTGGCCAAGCTCATACCACTCGAATGTGAACCATAGATTCCATCATGTACCTTCGTTAAAGAAGCCAAAGCTTCCTCAACATTTAAGCATCATAAAAGGGTTCCTTCAATACTCCTACGATATAGGGTGTCACCTAAGATGACAAAGTAGGATAACTTCTTGATAAAGGATCTTTTAAGATTCAAAGTGATATCGACAAGGAGGACTCCTATTCTCAGGTAGGTATATATGTCATGATACCATAGGTTACTAGGACCAATGATTTCACACACAAATTCAAACTCTGGTACCTCGAAAGCTAGTATGAGAAGCTGCTCTACCAGGAATTCATGTTTAGGGACATTGCATGGGATATCTAGCACTGATATGATCATTTGTATGACATCTATTGCTTTGTTGTTTGACCTTGGTATTTGCTCAAACGTGATATCAATGAAGAACTCTTTGAGGTCTTCCACCAGTTTCTTGTGTGGAGTGATCTTGTCATATTTTGTCTGGTACTCATTTTTTAGTGGGTTGATATTAGCTAAGAGTCTCCATAAAATTTAAGAAACATGACCTGCCATTGTACCGCTATTTTGAGTCCGATCACAAGGGCTTCATATTCAACAATGTTGTTAGTGCAAGGGAAAGATAACTGGTAGGATTTAGGAATACAATCCCATTGCAGTGTGATGAATAAAACACCTACTCCTAATCAAGTTTGTTTATATGACCCATCAAAATTAACCTTCCAATGATCTACGGCGCTGAGGTTGAACACGAATTCATCTGAGAATTCTGATATAAGTGGGTTCTTTGAATAGATGGGCACTTCTGCTAATTGTGTAGAATTATAAGGATACAATTTACTTTATGGTAGATATTGATCAATGCATGATGGAAGTCATAAAAGAAATTGAGCGAATCTTGAGAAAGATTCTGCTAAATGATCAAATTGATGTTGTCACAGAAGAAGTGAATGTTGAAGGTATTGCATCTAATCCGGTGAATAAGGAGGTAAATGATGATATGGTTGAGGATACTATTCCTCTGGTTGATGATAATACAAAAATTCCTATGGAAATTGAAGCTCCGAAAAATGTATCAGTTGAGAAAGTGGAGATCCTTGAAGATAAGTCAGAAGTTCATGACCGAATCTCAAACACTCATGGACTTCAGGGAATTCGTGGCTCACTCAGGTCTAGAAGATTGTCAGACTTTAAACGGGGTCTTCATTTGGACTAACCGGCATAAGGACTTTAGGAAAATCTCAGAAAGACTTGATAGGTTTTTAATATCTCCTGGTTGGCACAAATAATGTCCCGTAATTGAGGCACATATTTTGCCTGTATCTATCTTAGACCATTTCCCTGTCGAAATCAATCTGTGTCGAAGTATGGAACAAATTAAATCACCATTCAGATTCCTAAATATGTGGTGGCGTGATGAAGGTCTTCAAATCCTGCTTAAAAAATGGTGGAGTGAGGTTAAAGTGGGGGGCTCGAATAGCATTAGATTCACAAAGAAACTGCAATTCTTAAAATCTAAGTTGAAAACCTGGAATGAAAGGAATTTTATGAACATTTTTATTGAAAAGGCCAGGATTGAATCTGAATTAGAAGATTTGAATGAGAAGGTGATAAAAGCTGGGATGGGGAATGAGGAATTCAAGAAAGAAAAAAAGCTTAAATCTGAGCTAGTAGAAGCACTGAAACATGAGGAGATTTATTGGAGGGACAAATCAAGAGAGGTTTGGCTTCGCGATGGGGATTCCAATTTCAAATTTTTTCATGCTTCAGTCCTAGCCCAAAGGGCCGCAAACAAAATTGAATACATCCAGTCCCAAGATGGCTCCTGAAAGCAGGGCAGTAAGGAAGTAAGTGAAGTTGCGGTCAAGTTCTTTCAAAATCTCCTGGGTGCACAGGTGGGTGGAAATGCTGATCGGAGCATTTTGGATACAATGGAAAGGAGAGTAGGTAGGGAAGATAATGAAATGCTATGTCAACCGATCTCTATAGATGAAGTCAAGACCGTTGTATTCCAACTTCACCCCGACAAGGCCCCAGGGCCAGACGGTTTCCCAACCAGTTTTTACTAGAAATGTTGGAGTTTTCTTGGAAAATAACTTTGGCAAGTGGTGGAAGACTTCAGAAAGTCAAAAAGGTTTCTTAAAGATCTAAATAACACGGTCATAGCTCTCATCCCCAAAAAAGTTGAATGCAAATCATTTAGCGACTATAGGCCCATTTCCCTTTGCAATACAGTCTATAAAGTAATAGCCAAAGTCTTAGAAAATAGGCTAAAAAGCATTTTGGGGAAAATCATCTCACCAGAGCAAAACGGATTTGTCCCAGGGAGGGAAATTACTGATTGTATCTTACTAAATAGTGAGGTGATTCATTCCCTTAAAACTTATCATTTGGGAGGAATGGTAATCAAATTGGATGTAAGTAAGGCCTATGACAAAGTAATTTGGGATTTTTTGCTTAAAACCATGGAACGAATGGGTTTTAGCAAACATTGGTGCTCTCTAACCAACATTGCATATCAACTGTAAGATCTTCAGTGCTGGTAAATGGTTCCTTACATGGTTTCTTTGCTACCACTATTGGCCTTCGACAAGGAGATCCACTTTCACCAGCACTGTTTGTGATCATGATTGAAACATTAGGGTGTGCCATCAGGCAGAGAGTACAACAAGGAGAGTTGATCGGGTTAACAGTTGCCCCAAATGTGGAAAGAGTCACTCACTCCCAATTCGCAGATGACACCACACTATTCAGAGAGGCAAGCATTCGTGAGGCAAAATGCATAAAAGCAACACTAAAAGAGTACGAGGAACAGTCAGGACATAAAATGAATAAAGAAAAATCTAGAATATATTTTTTTAATACCAAGTTTTCGGTTCATCAGGCAATCTCCAATATTCTAGGCTACCAATCGAAAAGCTCCCGGCTAGATTTCTTGGGATTCAAGTTACGGTAGGAACATGTAGATCCAAGCATTGGGAAGTGGTAGTAAGCAACTGTAAAAATAGGGCTCTATCTTGGAAAAAGAATTGGTTAACGTTAGCTGGTCGAATAACTATGGAAAAAGTTGTATTATCGGCCATCCCAATTTTCACAATGGCATGCTATGAAGCTCCTAAAAAGGTCGAGGAAGATTTTGAAAAAATCTTGAAAATATTCTTTTGGGAAGGCTCCAAAGGCCAAAAAAATATACCTTTGATCGGTTGGGATTTGGCAAGCAAACCGAAAAACGAAGGGGGGACAGGTCTAAGGAAAATCGATTTTCAAAACTTAGCACTCGGAGCCAAGCTAGTGTGGAAAATGTACAGACAACCAGACAAGTTATGGTGCCGCATTCTTCAGAACAAGTACCTAGACAATTCATCACCCTCAAGGATCTTGACAACTGAAAATCTGCAGGGTGGCTCGACGATTTGGAAGTTTATTAAAAAATGTCGCCCTTTGATCACGAACCATATCTCATGGAAAATAAGAAATAGGCAGATGACCAGGTTTTGGACTGACTCCTAGAATGGATATAGGAGCCTTTCTGACTTATTCAACTTGGACCAGCATATTGAGATATTGGAAATCGAATATGGTAGTGTAGTAATTAATTACATTGAGA
Source organism: Sequoiadendron giganteum (assembly GCA_007115665.2). Lineage (NCBI taxonomy): Eukaryota > Viridiplantae > Streptophyta > Pinopsida > Cupressales > Cupressaceae > Sequoiadendron > Sequoiadendron giganteum. The sequence goes on from VCHN02000650.1 coordinate 6,525, forward strand.
TACTGAGCGAGGTCAAAGGGGGGAGAGCAACCTGGAAAAATCTATCCCATTTACCCCTTTCTCAAAGGACTGTGGCATCAATAATGGAGGAACTAAACAGTCACATTGTTTGCACATCCAATGAGGAGGACAATATTATCTGGTGTGGTGCGAAATCAGGAGAGTACTCTACTATAATTGGCTACCAACTGTAAATAGAAATTGGAGCCAGAATAGACTAGCTGGTGACCCTCCGTTGGAACCAATCTGTGCTACCCAAAGTAGGTGCCTTTTTATGGGTGGCAAGCAATCATCGGTGCCTTACCTCAGATAGGCTGAAGAAAATTGGAATTGTTGGCCCTTCCCGGTGCACAATGTGTTATTCTGCAGAGGAGGACAATGACCACCTTTTCTTATCATGTCCATTAGCAATAAAATGTTGGAACTGGCTTCAAAATTCATTCCAAATTCATGGGCCAAGACAGGCAAAATTACGCAAATTTTTGAATTCATGGTAAATAGGCAATAAAAACTATTATTGGCATAGCTTGTGTGTTTCAGCTCCCTCGATGGTGGTATGACACCTTTGGAAAGAACGAAATAGGAAAATTTTTAAAGGAGAAGCCCTTTGTAGTGATCATCTGATAGAAAAAATTAAGGAAGCTCTTATTGAAGTGGCCAATAATAGGACCCTAATTAGAACAAAATCAAAATTTACAAAATGGGATGAAGACATTCAAAAGGAATGGGGTAAATTTAAACATCCCAAGGAACTACCCATCGAAAAGAAGAAAGTAGACAGGAAATTGGTGTCTTGGAAGTGCCCGAAAGATCTACCTTATAAGTTGAACTTTGACGAAGCGGCCAAGGGTAATCCAGGCACGGCAGGGGCTAGCTGCATCATCAGGGATCATGTCAGGCAGTGTGTGTGGGCAGCATCAAAAAACATTGGAATATGCACAAACAACATCGCAGAACTAGAAGCTTTAACTTTGGGTTTAGAAACTTGCATTCAAAAAGGCATTAGATCAGTGGAAATTGAAGGTGATTCCAAGATATGCATCAAGGCAGTCATCAATGGTCGCTCCCCAAGCTGGAAAATCAATTGTTGGGTAGATCAAATTAAATCTTTACTAGCCAAAATCGACAATTACAAAATTGGACATGCCTATAGAGAAGCAAACAAGGTGGTGGATTGCCTAGCAAATTCTAGCGTAGGATAATCGAGTGATCAACTCATAGACTCTAATCCTGACACTTGGGAAGGGCTTAGGATTATTGTCGAGGATGATGCGACAAGTAAGGCTGCAAAAGACCAGTAAGGTGTGGGATGGTACTTATCCTCGTTGGCCGGTGGTTTGATGGCTTGTTTTGATGGCTCAGCTAAGTATAGGGGCAGTCTTGGGGGATGAATGTAATCACTATTGGAAAAACAATCAATACCATATCACGGGAACCTATAATAGGGCGGTAACGTATGTAGACTTGCTTCTGTAAATTTATCCCTTCACCCGATACCATGAGCAAGAATAGATTACCAACTTAAGTGGGTGATCTGTCCCTAGGGATTAGGAATTGCTCGAATCATAGGGCTAACATTTCACAAAATTTTGCCACTATAATATGCGAATGGCTATTAATAGCCAAACAGATCAAGTTCTCTAACAAAAGCTCTAAATTTGGCAAAGGCAGAATGGTTTACATATTTGGTGTCAACTATCACTGCCTCAAAGAGCCTGCAATGGCACAGTGTAGAATTTTGTTTAACATACCGGATCCAGCCACAAGGAATGCAGTAGTAAATCTTGTCTCAACGGTTCTTTCCCTCGACCAGCATTGGTGCGACGACAAGATCTATGAGCTAGTTCTCAGCGCTCTGGTGGACATCACTGATGCAAAGGAGGTTGTAGTAGAAGGGCTGGACAAGTTCGTGGAAATCGATAATGCCCTAGCTATAGCCAATGCTACCCTGAATTTCCGAGGAGAGTGGTTCAGCTGCCTCAAGAAATACTTTGATCCTAAAATTTTGGGTTTTATTTCAGATGACTCCGGCTCAGATGAGGTAGAAGATGAGGCAAGCAGGGATGATGTCACTGAGGAAGAAGCTCAGGCTCATCAACTGGCCGTGGAGGAATTCTGTATCAATGCATGGGAAGTATTTAGGGTCGGGGTCAAAAACACTGACATGACTGCCTTTACGAATTTCATGCGTTCAAACTTGGTATGGCTCAACGAGGTCCGTCTTCAATGCTTGATACGGATTGGGGACTTTTTAGCGGCTATCTTTAGGCTCTTAGAATAATTCTAGGTTGATATCTCAAATCAAATTTATGTAATCGGGAGTTACCCCCTTTTCTTTGGTAACACTCATCTATAAAAAATAAAAAAAAGAACATTAGGATTTAATTAAATAAAATTGATTTATTTAATTAAAAGAGGAACATTAGGAGATGATGAAATAATCTGACAAAGTTCATTATCTGATTTAAGGGGGAAATTAATTAAATAAAGATTATTCAATTAATTGGTTAGTGTGGAAATGATTAAGGAAGAATCGGTGTTAGTAAATTAGGATCAAGTGCATGATATCGATCAAGATAATTTGAGTGTCTATATTTTGCCCCTCTTTGAAGCAATGTACCTATTGTGTTGGTTCAAAGAATAACACTGGTGGTGTCAAAAGAAAAAAATTATGATTTTTCAGATGTGCCACTACTGCCCCAGTGAGAAGGATTACACTGGTACACTGCCCCCTCGAGAGATCAGACAAATTTTTTTTTGTTTTTGGGGGAGATCTCGAAAAAAGATGACAAGGCTGCCTGAAGGGTCCAGAAAGGTTCCAAGATGCTGAAAATATGCCAAAACACGGAAAAATGATGTAGAATGAGCCCTAGTCGGGCAGAAACAGTGTTGGGGGAGAAAAACCCTAGTTTGATGGCTTAATCAAGGCAAGAAACCCTTATTTTCATGCTTAAATAGACCTGAAGGGGTCACTTTCCATTCATTTGTGCATTTACCCCTTAAGAATTATACTCATTTGAGCTCTGAACCTTCTACGAGATGGTGCAATGAGTGATTCCCCGACACATTTTTGAGCGAGTTCACGTGTTCTAGAGACCTCCAGGTGCATGACCACCAATATGTGACCTAAACCCAACTTTGAATTTTGTTTTTTCAGTGCATTTATTACATTTCAAAGAGTCAAAGTCCCTAGCGTCGCTATATGGCAATGCACAAACATTCATTCGACAGTGCTAGAAGGTCAAACAACGTCGCTATTATAAATGGCCATGTTGATCACAATTTGACATTAGGGTTTAAATTATTAAACAATGATACTTTTGTTAATAGCGACACTGGGATCAATTTGGGATTAGGGTTTGCATTTCAAATGGAGATACTTTCCTTAAAAGTGACTCTTGGATTAATTTGGTTTTAGGATTCGGTAGTCAAAGGGTGATGCTTGAGCCAATTTAGCATTTCCAAAGAGTCTAGCGTCACTATTTGGAGTTTGATAAATGGCAACGCTTTTACAAAAAATGACACATTCGTTGTTCTGGGGGTGAAATCTATAAACGGGTTTAGGTATTTTTACGAATTTTGACATTGTGCACTTCATGGGTGCAGGAGGTGATCCAACCTGTGTTTTCACATGAGTAATGACCCTCAGTTCTGAGTGAGTTAGGCACTTTTTTTTGAGATCTGATAGGAGCATTTATGTGAGATTGGTCTGTGGTACATAGTTTATGCACCCATTGTCTAGACCCACCTCGTGATGATGATTGCGTTGTGTGAGAGATGGCATAGTGAGACCTCATCTATTCACCTTTCGACCGGTGAGGCGGCTATGACACTAGAGGATGGATAGTGCATCTTAGAGTTGCCAATACATGGCTCCCATGTTATTTATGATATAGATGTTGGTACCGATGCCTAACACAATGTCATGGGGTATGAGGACCTAGTTTTGATTGAGGGTCAGATTGATTTAGAGTTTTATAGGGGTCAGGTGCCAGTTTTTAGATTGATCATTGCTACCATTGTTTCTGGGCTAATGGCTCTAGATCGACGGGGTAGATTTTTCAGCACAAGATGGGGTTTGGCCTGGGAGAGCATGTTGAGGTAGATGACCTTTTTTTCTTGGGGGCCAATGATGCTAGCATCTTTATACCATGATCTTCATGATTTTGCATACTGTAATGGTCGTGTGATTAGCACAAGGGTGACACTTTTCCACATTTGGGTCTGGGATCATATTGTCATTCTCCAACCGATAGTCACCTTGGTAGATATAGAGCCAAATGATCTTGTGGTCTAAGGATATGGAAGCAGAATCACCCTACGACATACATGACAACTTGGTCTTTCTTACTGGTGTCGCATTATAAATGATCTATAATCATTCACCTGGAGGCCATGGCTACAGATCCTGCATGGTACAATGATTTTTAGTAGTTGTTCTATGCTCATCAGACCTGATTGGTGCAGGGGCAGGAGCATACCATCATAGAGCGGTATCTACTAGACAAGGTGGTGTGTTAGTTTGGTGAGGTTTAGGATAGGCCGTTGGATGGGTATACTGCCATTTTTCTAGATTGGCTAGGGAGATTGCATGGGGGCAGACAATCCCAGCGTTCAGTGCAGTGGATTCTTTTAGATAGTTGGTTGCTAGGCCATGGGCCTACTGATAAGGACCAGTGGATCCAGGGGTCACACAGGCATATGCAAAGTGGTTTAGATCTCCACTACGGCTGATGGATCCAGTGGCAACACTTCCATGATGGATACCTAAGGGGAGGACTACTCATAGAGCATAGGTGGGAGTAGGGGGATAGGATTTAGGGGTACCGCCAAGAGATGGGCAACCAAATCAGTAATAGGATCAGCCCCATAAGGTATAACAACCCCATCAGCCATAGGATTCTCAGATTCAGCAGCTATAGGTACAAATACAAGCAGCCACAAGTGAGCGGGACCAGGCCTGCTAGTAGGTATAGGCCATCACCTTGGAGAGAAATGAGGCTAGACAGTAGGTTCAGGCCCTTACCACTGAGAGAGATCATGAGAGGTTGCAGAGACAATCCTTAGAGTTACAGTTGGCTTAGGAGGTTGGCCACAGGAATCAACTAGAGAGAATAGCCATTGCATCTCAAGGTAGGACAATATCAATGCAGATGTACCATGAGGTAGTTAGGGAGGCAAAGCACTAACTTTTTTATTACCATTAGGTAGTGCCCACAGCTGTCAGGCAATGGTTCGACAAGCAGAGGATTAACCAAAGAGGCAGGCAAGAGAGGGGAGCAACCATCAGGGCTGGCCAATTTTGGATATACACTCTTAGGATTTTTTTTTGATAGCCTTGTGGGCTTTGTACCGTAATTGATGTACATACACTTGAGTCTGAATTTGTATCATGACAATTATGATTTTCTGGTGTATATATATGAGTTTGATAGATTCATGATGATTTGTTCACTTTATTTATGCCTTATGTATGGATGCATTTGATGTTTTATGTATATGTGATGTGATTTTTATGGATGTGATGTACTTTATGTGATGGATGATTATGATATGCAGATGTTTATGTATGCAAATTTTTATGGATGTATTTCTTTTTGTATGTTTTCTATGCACTTTTATGATGTATGCAGTATGGATGAAAATGTTTATGTTATGCAAATGACTTCTAAGATTCTTAGAATAAAAAATCTATATTATGTCCTAAATGATAATGCAAAATGGATTATGTGGTTATGAGATGTACGTGATGTCATGATATGATATGCAAATGTAATATTTTTTGTATCTTTTTCCTATATGTTTATGATGATGATGTATGGATATATGGATGTGAACGTTTATGATATGCAAATGATTTCTAAGATACTCAGACTAACAGATCTATATTATTCTTCGTAACTTAAAATGATTATGGAAAAAGTATGATTTGATATGCAATGTTCATGATATGCAATGATTTATGATTTACAAATGATGTGAATGCAATGATTTATAAGATCCTCAGAATAAAAAATCTCTATTATTCTTCGTAACTTAAATTGATAATGTAAATGTTATGATACATAATGATCATGATATGTAATGATTATGATATGCAATGATTATGATATGAAATGACTATGATATGCAATGATTATGATATATAATGAATATCATATGCAATGATTATGATATGTAATGACTATGATATGTAATGACGAGATACAATGATTTAAAATATTTAGAATAACAAATCTCCATCATTCTTCGTACCTTAAATGATGATGTAAATTTAATGATGTGTGTATGCCGATGGTTTGTGGATGCAGGATGAATGCATTGGTGATGTTTTTTTGGTTAACTATTATAATACTATGTTAGTGCGGAGAGAAGAAAAAAGAAGTAAGATGATAAAAAGAGGATCCAACAAGTCTATGATCTATCGAGACTTTATTGGAGATAATGATGAGATGATGATGATGTTTTTCTTATCATATATTAGGGACATAAAGAGCTTACTTTCCTTATACTTGATAACACACATAGATACGATAAATCACAGTCACAGTCATTAAGACTTCATTTAGCACACTTTCAAATACATAAATCACATTGCTTAACCACTATATTAAGGTATTCATCCAAGGTCATTGTACAGTAATTAAGACTACAATAATACAAAATTGTTCATCACATTCATGAAAACTATCAACAAGATCAATGTCCTTCAATCATTATTACAATCATTTAAAATCACAGTCATAAATTTTATGTTAAGGATAAATTAAGAATCCTAAATCATGGTTATTTATATATTTATCACAATCATTAATGAATATCCTTGTTTTCATTCTCATAGGACTATCATTGTCCTTCCATTTACCTTCTTGGACTGCCCCTCTTATATTCATGTTCTATCTCTTTCATAGGGGTCATTGTATAGTCATCAAAACTGCCTTCAAGGTCACCGCACAGTTAGGAATTACTTTCAAGGGGGTCACTGTCTTGAATAATTGACTATCTTTTGTGAAGAGATTGTCCTCCATTTTCAGCTTGATGAATGTCTTTTCTTCATGAATTCTCAAGAATATAACCCTTCACTCCTTTCATCACAATGGTTCTCACTATTATTTTTGTATAGTGATTGATATAATTCATGAGCATGGTTTAAGGTTTCCATTCATTCTTCAAAAACCTGCCATTATTAAAAGTGACTGCCCATTGCGATATTGGTATGACTATCATTAAAAATTTTCTATGGATATCCCTTTCTACATGAGATTGCATCCTCTTTTCCATTGTAGGTGTTTCATCCTACATTATGAAACTCTTAACGTATATATTTTTCAATGTTTCATTTTTTCCATATTGAGATCAAAGGTCCTTATCTCCTAGGTAAAAGCACAAAGTTGTGTCATATTTTATAAAGGAAATAAACAATGCTAATCCAAATTTTAAACTTGAATCACTAAAAAGTGGCAAATATGTTTTGAATTTTGAAATGATGTAAACTAGTAAAATATGTATTTTTAGTATATTTTATGTATTTATATAAAAATAAAAATAAAAAATTATTTTAAACTAGTTTTTAATAAATTAACACTATAATTTAGTTGTTGATAAAATGCTGAAAAATAAAGTTGCATGAGACATCAAACTTTTTATAGTAAATTAAATTTTCTTACTTTCAAATTTTTTGTGTGTATTTATAACTTGAAATTTTAGTGCATGGATATATTGTCTTCCAATTTTGATAAATATATATTTTTAAATAAATATTAGAATGTGTGTGAATGAAAAAATAGTTGTTTGCATTAGACGCCAACTTTCATATTAAATATTTTTCTAAAATGGAAAAAAAATTATACCATATTGAAATAGATTCTTTTATTTAGTGCATCATATTTTTTCAATTGTTTTTAATAAGTTTTAGTATTTTTCCCTGTTATGTTAATCAACCTAATATTTTGTGCTGATAACCTAATTTTAGTAAAAATAAAAAATAAAATATAAATAACAATTAAACTATTAAAATAAATATATTTTTGAAAACTACACTTATGGAGCTACAAAAGGGTATTTTTTATATTTAAAAAAAAATGTTATTTAAATTAGCAAGAGTTATTGAATCTTCAAGTTTTTCAAATACTTTTTTTGGTAAATTGGACTCAAAGTGGTGCTCCATTTATTTTTAGCCAACAATTTTAGTTCAAAAAGTTGTGGAAGTATCTAACTTAGCTAGAATGAATCTTACTAAATCATATGCTTGACAAAAATTGATTTTTAGTTAGAAATACTTAAATTCAGTTGTGCTAATAAGTTGGATGAAAGTGTGACACAATGTTGTTCTTTTACCCTCCTTCAAGTTTGTATAAAGTAGGTGAAATATATTTATTATCATGAGGTCTATCAATAAACCCTTTTGTAACATTAAATGAATATCAGCTTCTCTATTCTTTATGGATACCATGGGAAATATATATGGTTATATTCCTTCAAAAAGACCATGATAACTACCTTATAAACAATCCAAAAATAGACATCAGGACAACCCATAGAAATTTTCTTAGCATGGCATTTGTGATGACATTCCATCACCATGAAATCACATTTCTTTGAGGAAGTTTTTGAAACAGTTTACTGCCTTGTCTATGCTTTTAATTAAACAAAGAAACTAATGAAAGTGATTAAAAACTTCATAATTTTTTGTTTCATTTTGAGATGTTGACATCAGACAGCCCTAGTGATGTTCATGGCACGATGGACCATGGATTTGTTGCAGTAATAGCCAATTCTGATCCTTTGGAAGAGGTATGTCATAGATTAGTAAGTTTGACATTATATTTGCTCTTCTATGGTCTATTATTGAAAATTTTCATGATACTTGTATGTAGTTTAATTTCTATCTTGATGGTTGCTATAGGTTCTTGTCACTCCATATCGTCGATGTGTTACTATTGTGGATGAGTGTGGCGATTATTTGTTTGCAATAAGTGATTATTTTGTTATACGCCATTCCACAATTCAATTTCTATATATTAATGTCTATACTTCTTATTCTATCAGTTGCAGCTCCATATGAGTGAAGAGAGGAGGACTAGTGAGAACATTTTAAAGACAAAAGAATCAACAAAAAATAAATCCAACTGATTGTTAAAGGAAACACATAATCTATTTCCTTGAACCCCTAATTGGAAATGACTATTTATAAGGGTCGTTTGTTGTATGCCTATGTGGCATTTTTGAACATATGTTTTGTACTATCAATATATGTGACATTTTATGTCCATATGTATTTGTTGTAGTAATCCTATATAACTTTATTGGATATATTGTATACTTTTATCAACATATATCTTTGTCTAGCCTTATAACTTTTTTATTAATGCAAATCTTATTTTACCTTGACTTTTTCAACATGAGGTTTAAGTAAATCCTATATTTGATAGCTACTCTTGAATGATGTTATCATGTGTATTGTGTAAATTTTATTCTTGAATGTTGTAGGCATGGGTGTTGTTTATATCTTGTTCTTGATTGTTATTATTGAATATTCACTGATTATTCATCTAATGCTTAAATAATTATAGATGGTTTTTATTACATTCAATTTTTCACATGTGCCTATAGCTTTCTAAGATTCATGACAAATGTTATTGAGTAGAAATTTAATTATCTAAACACTCCTGCAGTTAAGGCTAATAAACCTATTAGCTTCTTTAATAAACTATTTAGCCTTCTTCTTAAGTAGGCCAATAATGCATTTCTATATGAGTGTGCCTTTCATGTGTATACTATTGACTTACATGTATTCGTACTTTGTGACTTACATGTATACAAGTGAATACTTTGTGACTTATGTTTATTCATATGTATACTTCACGACTTACGACTTATTACTTACATGTATTCAAGTGTATGCTTTACAACTTATGTGTATACTTTGTGACTTACATGTATTCCAATGTATACTTTGCAACTTACTTGTTTTCATGCATATACTTCAGGACTTATGTGTATGCTTCACTTATTCACGTGTATGCTTCCTGCTTCATGTATCATGTGTATTTATGTGTATACTTCATGTATGTTAGCAAATAGATCGTCCTCTTCGAATAATAAGATACAATGACTCAAATATGCCCAGAAATGAAGGCAAGTTAGTTACCAACAACTCTAGAGATCGCTATTAAATTGGAGATCTTCCTCTAAATTTTGGAGGTATAGCTCCCTCTTATGATCTTCAATGAATTGAAAGAATTGGAAATGAAAATGATGTTTGCTTTTAACCAAAAAGAAGAAAAGGCCAAACCCAATTTCAAGAAGAATCCCGTTATCAGATGCAAGATACAAACAATAAAATACTGGCACAAAGACCAGCTTAACTTGTAAACCACAGGGAATTAAAACAATGAACTCAATAATATCTTACAACAAAATCTATCATGAAGAAAACTGTATCACTTATAGAAAGATAAGATACTGCATTAAGACGTTCTCAAACACAAAGATTTAAGAACTCAGATCAACTTCACAAACTAAATGCACAAAGAAAAATAGTGATTTTATTCACAATAATATTGAGCTTTCAAAAATGATGTATCATCCCCAGATTAACAGAACACAAATCAGCTACTACAATCCCACAACCTTCAAAGAGGCTCCCATTTCACAACAAAAAGATCCCCTATTTTTCGTCAAATTACATATTTATAATTTCTTTTCCGACCTTTTGGTTTTCTTCTCAGTAAATGATTTTTTAAAGTTAGTGGAAAGAACCCTTTTTTCTCGGAAGTTAAACAAAACCATTCCCATGTGATACTTTGAAAGAATAGTTAAAAAATGAAATCAAATGTTCAAAACCACATGGCTATTGCTAAGGCGTTCACAATCATTCTCTTCCATAACTCATTTTAGTTGCGAAGAAACTCATTTTCCCTAGAAACTCTTGTAATTTTTTCTTAAAGGATTTTCTTTATTAAGTTCCTCCAATCATCCAATGCTCTATGCTTGATTAACTTCCCTTCAACGTGTTCCTTTGTCTCATCACACCATATGTAATAATTAGAGGAGTCTCCCTGCAGTCGCTGCCTTGTAATAGCCAATAATAGATTAATTTCTTTGAAACCCATTCAATTGATTTTCCTCTTTTTGATGACTCACATGTCTTCATAAAGAATATATATTCGATGCAACTAACTCATTTGTGAATCTTTGTTTTTTCTAAAATCAATAGCTTCTCGATTTTTCATTACTTTCCATAAACCATTATTATCATTGTTAAATTACCTAGGTTGATGGTGTTACTAATTTTTAGTTGCTTGCTCAAAATTAGTGAAGTTTATTTGCAAGGGTATAAAATTTTGAGTCATTCAATGAATCCTTATTTTCAGAATGAATAAGTAAACTTGTTTGTTGATTTGTTCAAATCATTCAAACCATTTAGGATAAATTGTTGAACAGTACAAACAAACCAATAAACAAGCTTCACTTAGAAAGGAAAAAACTAGAAGATTCAAGTGAAATGCTGAATTAGTTTTCTGCAAAATGTTTATCATTGCTGATTATCAAAAAGACATCGCAGATTTAAAAGAAAAAATCATTCATTTTGATTATAGAACATGTGTTCTAAACAATTTCTATTTTATTGTTTCAAATGATGAAATTGGAACAAACTTAGATTGTTGATCATAAGACATTTCATATCATGAATAATTCATTTATTAAGAGATATGTTTCTGTGATCCCGCACAAGCCGTGGGTAGACTAAGTTGACTGGATTCAACAAAAAGTACAAACTATACAACTGAAGAACAGTTAAAGTAAAGTAATATGAGAAAGGAGGTCATGTTCGTCATAGCCTTGAGGGCTGGTGTAGGGTTGATCCCACAAGTTCTTCTCGATCTTCAGCCTCTTCAATCTCTAGCTCCTCCATTGCTCCTGAGCTCCCGAACCTGTAAGTGTTTTAAAAAACATTTTAGAGCTCAGGTCATGAGATCCTAAAACATGTTTAGTTCAATAGAGATATGATTCACACTCATTATTAAATCAAATCAACTTAGTTAGAAATCCACAAGATAAATGAAAGAATTGCCAGGCCAAATCATCAAAACGAATAGTTGAATCCATTATTTTTTACTAACTTGTTTGTTTCATGTGAAAAAATAGGAAATGTAATGTTTTTGATTATTTCTTTTCAAAATAAGTGGGGTTAAATGTGGCTCCCACAAGGGTGGAGTCCAACTCATTTAAAAGTTGTGCAGTAAATCATCATGAGATCAATATGGTGTTTTATAAGTTTTTGAGAATTATCTCATATTTAAGAAATGATTGCATCATTAGAGTATGATATCAAAGGCACAATCGATTTTATTGATACAAGAAAGTAAATTATTTGATTTGAAGAACAAGTAAATCAATCGAGTAAGGATTAATAATCATATATAGAATCAAAATGTTATCATACATTGTCCGAACTCAAGCTTTTACTAGTTATTATTTAATCATTTGTTGCAACTGTTAAGAGGTATTACATAATTACGAATGGAGAATCCATGGTTTCAACATGATGGGAATGTACAGGAAATAGCAGGAGTTTTTAGGCCACACCCAGATTATGAGAAATTATGCAAAGTGAATATTCATTATTCTATTTGTTTTCAGACTCAAATATATCTTCTATTTCCAGAGAGATGGAATACAGACCAGCTACAGCCATGGATCACAAAGGGTTTTTAGTTTTTACAGAAATACACATATTTGTTATGGTGTTCTACCCATGAAAGATTAATACATAGAGACAAAGAATATTTATTCTTGTGTTCATATTTTGCAGGTTAAATGGAGGAGGTGAGTTTTTTTAACTTACCCAAGGTTTTGTTTGTAGAGAAACTCAGCCATAATCACGTGAATTTCTTCTTGAGAATTCTTTAAATGCTCAGACAAGATCCATGGAAGCTACAGGAAAACCCCAACAAATAAGAAAAAAAAAACCATAAGCAAAATTCACAGTAATATATCTGAAGAAAATAGTGAGGCTGCGGCCTGGAAGCAAGTAAAAGCTTTCAAAAAGCTTACAAGATGAAGAGAAACCATCCAGATCTTCAAAGGAACAAGACTTACCTTCTTAGAGAGTCTTCACAATGGCATTCATTATAGATATTTTCTCCAAAAGAAGCCCGACTTGAAGTTTACTCATGGTGGCCATAGGTAAAAGAACACAAAAATGAAAGAATATAAAAAAATGCAAATGGTTGTGCCCAATAAAGCCTCAAAAAGATTTCGAAATGGAGTTTAAAACCAGATTTGTGACTAAAAATATATTTACCTTGTTCTCCTGTCAATGAATCTCTAGAGGGCCTTCAAAAATCTCATGAAAAAATCAAGAAACTTTTAGCTAAAAACCTCATGGCGGCGGCCTCTCTCCAAAAAGCATAAAAGAATAAAATGAAATGAATGAATGAATGATTAACATTCATTTTAGGGTTATAACCTTAAAAAGCTCGATGGAGGAAGGCAATCTTTATTGCCTTAAAAAATTTCCTTTAAAAAATTTATTCACTTCCTAATGAGGTCGTGGCATTTTTATGCCTTAAGTTTTTAAATCTTATAAAATATCCTTAAAGGACTTAAGTCTTTTTATTTTTGACTTGTCAATTACTTTTGCATTGCATCCAAAATGTAAATCTTTTATTTGAAATGATTATTATAAATCATTTTAAGTAAAAGATGTATATTAAATGCAAAGTTGAATTCAAATGTAGGTCAAGACTTTATTTTTGCATTCTATTCTAAACTTGTAAATCTTTATTTAAATCACAAATATAAATCATTTCAAATAAAAGATATTTGAATGCAAAATAAAGTGCTTTTATTACTTTCTCAAGGACTTTGTCAAAGGGAGTTCATAATGGAGTTTTAAAAACTTGCATGAATCATGGAGATGATTGACGAATCAGTGCCAACACATGGAGGAAAATCAGGAGTTTGGAGCCCCTAATTAGGGGTTCAATATTTAGTTTTGAGTTCCTTTTGACTTGACTTGACACAAGGAGTGAAATCAGGTATATGAAATCTTGTTATATTCAGTTTTGAGCCTGATTTGGAGGGGTTTTCATTTGCATACTGGATGCATAAGATATCATGTCACAGTGCAGATCTTAATTTGTGCTTTCATCCTCATGCATAAGAATTTGTGAAAACATCATTGTTTTCCTTCTTCCAAGCATAGGTTCAAGCCTTATGCTAGAATAATTTTTGTAGACATAAATCTCTGTGTTGTGAAATTACAAAACTTGTTTTGAGTCTTTTGTGAGTATTATCAGTTTTCAAATCATCTCCATAGTTGGTGAATCACCTTTTTCCCAGTTTTTATTTTATGCATAATCCTTCTATCTCTTTTCCATTGTTTCAAAAATTAGTTTTGCAAGAAAATCCAAAGGGAGCCAGTCCATAATCTAGAGGTCTACCCTCATATAGGATACCCATAGCCTGAGAGTAGTCCCATGTTGCACAATATTCTAGGAGTTTTTTCAACTCTGCATCGAGTGAAAATCCTTGTGTCAATAGCTGGAAAGTTTCTAAAAGTCCTTTGAATATACTTGTTTTGGGTTATCTAAAAATCACCTTCATATACATTAGTGAAGTATGAGATTTGAAAGAATTCCCTTGATCTCCATATTGCTTACCATTCAGTAACTAATTTGAAATCTACAAGATTTCAAATGCCTCTGATATGTCTCAGTCCTTTTGTGCTTCGACATGTGTCGGTTACCATCTTTTCTTTTATCCCATGCAGAGCCCATTATATCAACAAAATTTTCATGTCTGGATGAACACGTGCTTTCTCTGCCTCAAATTATCTATCACCTTCAAATTTCTTCTTCATGAAATGCCATTGAAGGTGGAGTATACAAAATGACCCATGCTTAGGACACATCAAATTAAAATAACATTTGCCTTTACCTTCTTTCATGGAAATTCAGATAAGAAAAAATTAGTTACATATAAGATATGGTCAACAATGCTTTCCTGAGGTAACCAACATGACATTCTGAATGAGGGAAATTTCAAAAATTTCTAGGAAAAAAATAAGACCAATAGTGGCTCTGTCTAGGGAATGCATTTTCTATGGAAATGGAGAGAACTCCAACATCTATGGTATAGATCAATGCTAAGTCTATTGGGCTACAAAGTTGGGGGAAACAAAAAAGGAGAACACAACCCAAAACCAAAACCAAACCAAAAACCTGGGAAATGAAAAACAACCTAAGACACCTATATGCACTCCGACTAGGTGCAACACACCCAACTTCCAAAAAGACTAAGAAAATCCATTTACTAGTTGAGAAAAATAGATTCCAACATGAGACAAATATTTATACCATGAAGTGCCTACAAACTCAACAACATACTGAGAAACATGCATGGGAAATTGAGATTGATGAATGATAAAAGCTCACCGAAATATGTGCCAAACAACCACCTTTCATCAAAAACTTTTGAATATTCTTGTAAGCCTTCCTGAATATCAATCATATCTTTAACTAAAATAAGATTTGAACCAAATCCTTCTGAAAGAGACTAAAAACTCATATCAAGAAAAGCATCCTTGTTGACCTTGGTGGCAAATTCACCTTCTCTCTCTTGAATTGACTCATGTTTTCTTAGAGGCAACTGTACATTTTCAGATTTGTTGTTCAAATCATCTTCTTCCTCAACTTGCAAATGAGATTGAACAACTTCCTTTCCACATGGAAAATATTCACTAGGAATCTTTAAATATCCACTTGAAATGTGAGTAGTATGAGGCTAAACATTCTTGTCAACATCACTCTTCCCATGCTCATTTATGCAACCATTTTTCATTACATCCATTTCTAAATCAGATTTAAAAAGAGAAGACTCAAGAATAGTATCATTTCTAACCTTTTCTTGCAGCTCTTCTTCATGATTTGGTGGAGGATCCTCCAACTTTGTATCATTTGGAAGAATATCGGATGCTTTAGATTTCTCATAGGCTGCAATTGAAGTTATTAGAGAACCAACATTTGAATAAGAAGAAATAGTATGCTCTTCATCACTTGAATCACTTGCAGATTCATCTTCATCGCTTTCATAATGCATACTATATACATAAGCCCTTCTTTTGATATTTGAAGCATTTTGAAAATTTCTTTCAAAAAAGTTCTCGTCAAAAACTATGAAATTTCTGCATTCGAATGAAGAAGAAGACATCTATTTTACCTCTTGTGGCTGCAATTGATTAGGAATCTTTTCAACTTTCTTTACTTTCTAAAGCTCGAATAATATTAAGTCATCTTCAATATGAACAACCTCTTGTTGTGCAACTTCCATGTCACTTACCTTGCTTCACTTGAAGAGAAAACCAACATTTGTGTGTAGTTCTACAATAAAAATTTCCAACTGAATCTCTTTGCTTGGTTGAATATTATCAAGAATTCTCATTAAGCAAAGGTTAAATCGATCTATAAAATCCCTCATAAGTTTTTTTTCTCTCTTTTTAATGTTGAAAAATTGAGATAAAAGCGTAGCTACATCAACTAGATTCAAATCTTATGAGAAATTTCTTCTTCATGTTTTCCCAATTAGTGATGCATCCTGTTTCTAAAGACTGAAACCAATGTGCAGCAGATCCAATGAGGGATTCAGTGAATAACCAAAAAAATACATTTTCTTCATTTACCCTCAAGATTCCATAGGCTACAGTGAAGGCTCTCGACAAATATGCTCAAAATCAATGACTCTCAGCCTAGTTTAGCACTAGCATCAATCTGTTAACAACTCTAAAAAGAACACAATTGCATTTGTGGCTTCTCTCTGAATTTTGGAGGTACAACTCCCTCAAAGGATATGCAATGAATCTAACCAAACTAAATAAACACGGGTATGCTTTTAACCAGAAATCGAGAAATACAATAGATGCTAGTTCATAAATATGAAACTAACCCGAATTCGTAAACAATAGCCATAAATGATCAACACAAAGGTTGAAAAGACCTATGACTATCTCATCAAAGGAAATAAGATCATACTGTAGTAAATGGACACCATAAAGCTTCACAAAGAGGACATAACTCTATCACATGCACAACACAAAGATCAACATAATAAGCATCTCACTAAATCCACAAGTCAAAGATTATGAATTATTACAACATGAAATAATGATCAAATCCCTCTCGAAAACACCACAAAGTGTATCTCTGGAGGACCTTGTATCCTTTGATTTAATCATATATATAGTTAAACCATCCCCTCAACCTAATGCTAAAATCGTTACTAAATTTGGTAGTCTTCTTGTTTCTTCATCATCTCTTGGAAACTACTGAGATCAGTTGAAATAATTACTCTAGCAAATGAAAGGCCATCGAGCAAGAAAATTGATCTTGTTTTCACCAATGACCATCAAATAACCTTTCACACAAACAAATATTTAATGGAGCCTTAAGAGAAAACCATATGATAGCATGCGTAGACTACCAACTAAGGGTGTGATTAAATATTGGTTTCAAATCAGCCGTTAATTCAAACCAAGCTATCATCCCACCAAATCTTAGAGAAAAGTGCCAATGTTCGACCAACCTTCTATAAACTCAACCAACATCACCACTCTTCATCATTGAAAAGTAGCCAAAATGGCGAGCACTCAAAGTGATGGCGATTTTACAAATTATTTCATTATTCTAGAGGAGATTGAATGCAATCTGATGTTCAAGCATTTGTCAGATCAACTAAAGGAATTCTTTGTGATACAGAGCAAGGTGGAAGAAGAAGTGCTTTGCAGTATTCTAGGTGAAGCATTTTTTATCCAGGCACATGTATAAAATACCACTATGTTAGAGAATTTCGTGTACATAGTCATTAGGACCTATAGTAGTTTCAACTGGGGTGTAAGAGTATTAGAACATCTGGTGGGGCCTGAATTCCATCATTGTGTCAATGTATCTATCGCTGGGCTCAATCACTATCCTCATAGTGGACTAGTAGGTGACACCATTTTTATAACATCAAATCTTTAGAATGAGACAGTGGAGGAAGTAGTCGCTCTTCTTCGTGCGAGAATTGTGAGGAATGATATGGGATTCTTTGCCTGATTCTTGCAATCACATGATAACCTATTGTCCCCTACTCAGGTTGAATGCCTCCAGATTATGATTGAGGGAATCTGAGTCCTGATGTTTGTCCTATATGTCTGAACAAGAATGTCTCTTTTTATATTTTGTTATCGATAAAGAAGAGCTTTGAAATTTTCAAACAGCTATGACACATGTCACATATTAATTGAAAAAGGTTACTAAGAACTAGTAAAGGCTTATTTGCTAAATATTACAACATGTTTCATCCTTAGGCAGTTCTTTCCATTTTGGAAAAGCATTGTAAACTTGACTAAATTTTCTTTCTAGTCATAGTGACATTGTAACACATTTTCAAAGCAAGAAGAATATCTCAAACTTGTGCAAGCTGTAAGAACACTTTTTCAATGAAATTAAGTGATTATTGCTTTGTCAATAATTGTTTTGTTGTGTGTATGTAGATGATTGATGCATATTTCTATGATTTTTATGTGAAAATCCTCAAATATGTTAGACCTTTGACTTGTGTAAAAAATAGCTAAATAACTAAGATATTATATGTCAAAAAAATAGAAGCAAGTTGTAAACACTTAGGTGCATCACCCATTAGGTAGTTTTAATTTATTTCATCCTTCTATCCTTTTCCATCGATAAAAGTAGCAGTTTAAGTTAGCATAGGTGAACACCAAGAGAACCAACTCATTCTAGATGTTAACTCTCACATCTTGAGCCCAAAATCAGAAGAGTTATCCCATGTTTCACCGATAGGCTAAGTTTTGTAACTCAATAAGGGTGCACTATTTGGTGATAACAATTAGTTATGCAATGTGAAGTAACGCTTTGAGTTTGATATATGTGCAATGCAATGTAATTAGTTATATGATTATAAACTACAAAATCTATTTTTTACAAACAAATGCAATTGGAAGTTGCTCATACTTATTAGTTATGCAATGTGAAGTAATGCTTTTAGTTTGAAAGATGTGCAATGCAATGCAATTAGTGAAATGGATATAAACTACAAAAATCTATTTTTTACATTGCTCCTACTTATTAGTTATGCAATGTGAATAAATGCTTCGAGTTTTAAATATGTGCAATGCAATGTAATAAATGATATGAATATAAACTACAAAAATCTATACCTTGTTTGAAAGCACCTATTTTAGGCTTTTAGCCATAGAAACAAGATAAAATTATTTGGTAGACAAGGCGGTGAATTTTTTGGAAAAATGCCTCAAAGAAATGTTGTCTCATGGTGATGGAATTCCATGACAAGCCATAGACATTATCATAGCATTCTATTACCATGAGACCACATTTATTTGATTCATTTTTTCAAACAGTCCATTGCCTTGTCTATGCTACAACATTTTTCATACATGTCTTCCAAAGTATTTTATAACCAAATACAATTGGCAGTTGCTACCAATTATTAGTTATGCAATGTGAAGTAATCCTTCCAGTACTAAAGCTGCCATAGAATTTATCATGGAATTCCATCACCATGAGACCACATTTCCTTGAGGCATTTTTTCAAACAGTTCATTTCCTTTTCTATGCTACCACATTTTGCATACATGTCTTCCAAATTATTTTAAAACCAAATGCAATTGAAAGCTACTACCAATTATTAGTTATGCAATGTGAAGTAATGCTTCGAGTTTGAAAGATGTGCATTGCAATGTAATCAGTGATATGAATATCAACTACAAAAATCTATTTTTTTACAACCAAATGCAAAATTGGCAATTGCTCCTACTTATTAGTTATGCAATGTGAAGTAATGCTTTGAGTTTGAAAGATGTGCAATGCAATGCAATAAGTGATATGAATATAAACTACAAAAATCTAATTTTTACAACCAAATGCGATTGGAATTTTCTCCTACTTATTAGTTATGCAATGTGAAGTAATGCTTTGAGTTTGAAAGATGTGCAATGCAATGTAATCAACAATATGAATATAAACTACAAAAATCTATAGCTTGTTTGAAAGCACCTATTTTTAGTCTTTTAGCCATACTAGCAAGATAAAATTATTTGTTAGACATGTATGAAAAATGTTGTAGCATAGACAATGCAGTGAACTATCTGAAAAAATGCCTCAAATAAATGTGATTTCATGGTGATGGAATGGCTATGGCTTGTCATGACATTCCATCACCATGAGACCACATTTCTTTGATCCATTTTTTTAAACAATTCACTACCTTGTCTATGCTACCACATTTTTTATACATGTCTACCAAATCATTTTACAACCAAATGCAATTGGCGGCTACTCCTAGTTATTAGTTATGCAATACGAATTAATGCTTTGAGTTTGAAAGATGTGCAATGCAATTCAATCAGTGATATGAGTATAAACTACAAAAATCTATTTTTTACAACCAAATGCAATTGGCAGGTACTCCTAGTTATTAGCTATGCAATGTGAATTAATTATTTGAGTTTGAAAGATGTGCAATGTAATGTAATCAATGATATGAATATAGACTACAAAAATCTATTTTTTACAAGTAAATGCAATTGGTAGCTGCTCCTAGTTATTATTTATTAAATGTGAAGTAATGCTTTGAGTTTGAAATATGTGCAATGCAATGTAATCGATGATATGAATATAAACTACAAAAATCTATTTTTTATAATTAGAAATGTGGCATCACAAACAAGGCAAGACTCATAGAAAGGAGCACAACAACAAAAGCCAATATAGGGTTTTCATTCTTTGAATCATAGGGTTTTCCCTTCTTGCTAAAGAACCACATCAAATATGATTTACATGAATTGCATAAAAGGACAAAATCAAGTAACTTGAAGAGGTGTGATACATAGTGTAAGTTTGACTTTCAGTCTAAGATACAAATATGAAGTCATTTTAAAAACTAGGAAATAATGTGATTTAAAAAATTGAAACTTTATATTATATGTGCATACTTAAATTTATAATGTATCAATTTAACATGACTTTACAAATTAAATGTACATGCTTAAAAATTAATCCAACAAACCATATGGTTCTTCTCTAATCTTTATTGTGTCCAGTATTGCCTCATGGTTAGACTCACACACCTTCCAAAAGTTCTTGTTCACAGGTCTACTAGGATATTTGATCAAATGAATGTTGGTTGCTACAACAAGGTTGGAGTAATGAAGAATCTTCTAATTCATGTCAAAGTCATCAAACTACCAAACTGGAGCATTCTTAACTGGGTACCTTCTAAGCCATGTTCCAATAACAACCATTGAACTTGTAGGAAATTCTATGTTTTCTCCATCTATAACTGGGGCCTCTAATTTCTTTTTGACCTCAATACGACACAAGTAATAATTTGTTCCCTCTTCGTTGTTTTCATTTTTAATCAATACATAAACATGCCTTGCAGTGATATGTTCATCCAACTATATTTATTTAATGAACATTACAATAAAACTACAAAGTAAGATAAAAATAGGAATTTTTATTAACTATGCAAGAAGATATATTACCTGGTTCTAGTAGATTTGATACATGATCAAAGTTAATGGATGATTGCATCTCCATTATTTTTAGAGTCGTTAGAAGCTAATGTATGTGAACTGGGGTTAGACTTCTTAACCACCAATCATCAACCCACTCTTTTAAGTCGTAGTCATTCCATACTTAAAGTGTACATGAACAAAAAAAGCATGTCGTCTTTCATGTATGGATAGTCCATGAACCTACATTTGAGCTTGTAAAAGAGTGTAGCTCACTCAAACTTGTCAATGTACAATAGTCCTCATATTTTGCAATGTTAGTATCATCTACCAACCAAAAAAATCTATGAAATAAATAATTACCTTCATTACCTAGACCCATAGCATGATTAATCCGATGGGTAATTGATTTTGCATCTATCAACTTTGGACTATCTTTGTTCTTTAAATCTTTTCATGCTAAGGCTCTACACACTCTTGCACCATCATGCTCCCCCTTTCCATGCTCAAACTCTAAGAAATTCCACATATGTTGAACACCACTAATCCTATGCATCCTACTCAATGAATGAAACATTGCAGAGTTATTGAATTGTGATGTACAATTAACTAACCATATGTTATGCTCACTAAATGATATGCCCCTACTAGCCAAATCAGCGTAGAACATCTAAAAGAAAAGTTGCACAAACATTTTAGAATGTGTGTGATCATCACTGCTGTAAAAGTGATATCCCCTCAATACTTTTCTTGTTATCATATGTACTATTAGCCACATGAATGAATGTTATATATGCACAATATTAAAACCTATGTGGAGTTGTAGTATTGCAATTATAACTCATTCTGTGGTTGTAGTGTGTAGTGCTATAGAAAATTGACAACTGAAATGATGTTATGGATTGGAAACATGTCCTTGCATAATTTGAACTACAAGTACAACCATCGAGCTCTATGTGTATGCCTTGCATACTCATAGACCACATGATCATGAAAAATTCCCATAAATTGATACATTGGAATCTTATCATTGACCAATTCAAACTTTTTTGCTTCTTTCCCATCTTTTAGATTGTAGGCCACTGTCTTGTATTTGTCAAATTCCATAATTTTTTTTCCAACTACATGTGTACTATCCATGTGTTGAGAAATTGGTAAATGTTGCAATCTAGCACAATGAACACATGTGCCATCAAAACATGATTTCTTTAAAAAAAATTGGCCTTCCACTCTTTCACATAAAATGGTAGATATGAAATCCCTTGAAGATCGAGGCCTTATGTTACATTCCTACAAAATATTTTTAGTATGGACATCTAAACATATACGTTGGAAAAAATGATAATGGTTAAAAAACTCAATATGTACTCTACAGCAACAAGTAGTGCATGTGTGATTTATTTTGACGTAAAAAGGCTTTAGAATTTCAAAACACCTTTGGTAAATTTTAACTTGAGGATACATCTCTACAAATTTATCAAAAAATTTGGTTTGAGTAGTATCCAAAAAATGTTTTGGATGTGGCTCACAGATTTGATTACCATTTCTCCTTCTTACATCTCTTTGATTGGGAGAGACCCTTATGTTATTCTTCCAAAATTATTGTATTAGAGATCTCAAGGCTTGAGAAATTTCTTTATCTCTCCATGGTAGTCTACCTAAGAATGCCCATAACTCATTGTTATTTGGATCCTCCACTCTTTCACACATTCTTTTGGCTCTCATTGGATATGATCTAATTATTTTCATAGTTTTAGTCATCTTTCAAAGGATCATCTTATTGCTGGTTTGATTGCTTACCAATGTTGATGTCATCACACATCATGTGGCATTACTATATTTCAGGGGTGAGGTAGAACCCACACTCTCATATGCACTCATTAGATTCTTTACAATGGATTTCTCACTTGATTCATCTGATGTTATTAGCCAAATAATCTTCATTCTGAGCCTAAAATTGAGTTTCCTCATCATTTCAAAAAACAGTTGACATCTTTTAGCCTCAGTTAGCTTATCAAAAAATAATCTCTATATCCTCCTCGCATATCTTTGACATGTACATTTTGGAATCTTATCAGCCATTGTTTCAAACATTAGCATCAATATCAATCAAATATTTAGGTTTTCTATAAAAAATCTAGGAGGATTTCTCAAAGGTAAAGTTGTGCCAACATTAGGAATGTCAACAACATCGAGGATAGATGGTGTACCTTCAATCAAAGATTAAAATGATGACGTACCTTGAAACTAACATGTAAATGATGTTGTACCTTAAACTTCAGATGTGTTATGTGGAGTGTCTTTAGATAGAGCTATGTTTGTTGATGTAATTTCAACACCACATGTTGTATATGGTGTGTCATCAACTGGAGATGTGATTGTTGATTTACTTTGAACATTACATATTGTAGATGGTGTGCCTTGAACTTCACTTATGGTTGATGATGTGCCCCCAACTTTAGGGTCCATTTCTCTCATTGCATGAATATTTTGCATGGGTTGCCTTTGTGATGACAATTCAGCATCTCTCTTAGATTGCATGGGATTTTCTTCTTATATGGGGTTTAATTTCTTTTCTTCATGAAGTTTCCTTATTGTTTCTCTTGTCCTTTCATTTTTGGCTTCACATTCATCCGGTGTTAGAGGCTTTGCATGTTTCCTTGGAATGATATTCAATGCTCAATGCTCACAAAAACAAAATGAACAAACTTAAGTATTGCTCACTAATACAAAAATATAAAAATCAAATGAAAACGATTATAATTGATCTATGTAAAAAGCTAAGAACCAGAAAACTTTAATTCTAAACAAAGAAACTCTTGATAAATAATTGAATTGTACAAACATGATAAATATGACCTCATATAATCAAATTTCATCTAAAAACATCAAAATTTACATCAAGATAATACTCTTTCATGAAGGGTAGCAATAATAAGTCAACTTTATAATGCTAAATATGAAAATGCATGGCATAATGAATATGTAATGACATTGGATTGAAGGGTGAAATTAAGGGAGGAAAAAATTGTGACTTCACACCTTGTGACAGTTATTGTGATGAGAAGCTTGTATAGTATGAACTTAACTACCTCATTGATGTTCTCCCTTGTTATGTCATTAAGACTTATGATGCCATTGATGCTTCTGCCACATGTATTTTCTTTCATGAAGATGAGTAGATTGATTCTACACTTAAGGATGAATTTTTTGACATGAATGACACCATGTGGACATGTATTTTCAATTTGATGAGCTTTCCTTAGAAAGGTACGGTTTTGTGATCATATGGATGCATATGAATTGTTCCTTTGGTGCAAGGTGTGAACTCTTCCCCATGTTGACTGTGTCACAAGGCTACAAGTGGATTTTTTTCAAGTGAGGAGAGAAGAAGAATGTTGCAAGTTTGATAACATAAATGGTATGACCTTGCAAAACTCATATAAAGGAGCACAACAACAAAGGAAAATATGCAGCTAATGGATAAAGGGGTAGATTAAATACATAGCCAAGGTCTTATTTAAAGGTCCAACAAGGGGAAAATTGTATCCAATCATTTGTAAACTCATTGAATATGATAGTTTGCTACATAATATAGGTAGTAGGCAAATGCAACTTAAAAGAAAAGAAAAATGAAATGCAATCGATCTATGTGACAAGAAAAGGAAAATATGCAACTAATAGAGGAAGGGGTGAAAATTACATGCACTGTGAATGTATTATTGAATGGAACAAGAGGCAGATTGTAGCCAATCATTTGTACACTCATTGAATATGACAATTTGCTACATAATATAGGTAGTAGGAAATTGCAACTACCACAACATATTTTTTCCACTGCCATAGTCTGTATTTTGTTTCTTAAGAGGGTTTCTAGGATAAATATAATGTTCTTAATTCTTCATTATAGTGGTGGTTTCTACAATAAATATAGTGTTCTTAATCATTTTGATATTTCCAAATCCACCTACATTTTAGCCAATGTAGAGTGAATCATTTTTTTTGGTTTTAGGTCATTTGCTAAAAAAATCAAATGAAAAAGAGTGAATTCCACTAACCATGATGGAAATGGACTACTATAAGAAATGAAAATGGAATATATAAAAATTTTTGTGTCAAGTTGAAATCCTCTATATAAGTTTACAACAATTCATCTAAATTATGTTATGATTTTTCATTTTTTTCTTCAAAATCCTAAAAATTTAACATTTTTATGCAACTTCCATCTTATTCAATGTTGAATTCTATTTAAAACTATTATGATTAAAAAAATTATGAAAGGAATGGTCTATATTGCAAAAAATAAACAAAAAACTCAATATAAGCATTTCAATCTACAAAAATGAATATATTACCTGAGATAATAAAATATGATGTAGAAACTTAAAATTATATTATTCTACATTGTCCAACAAGCAAATTGTTGCTCAAAAGGTGATGTATCAAGTATAATATGGTACCACAAGAAGTCAACTACATAAAAAAACATTTTCTTGTCAGAGAAAGTGCAAAACTAGATAGAGGCAATGAATTGTGGGACTGTATCACAGGTCAACTCCCTTTTTGACTGTTTTTGGCACACCATATTTAGTGAGCACCAAATGTGTTGCATAACAACCTTTCAATTTGGAAAGCACCAAATGTGATGTTTTGAGGCTTTGGAATTTTGTGAGCACCAAATGTGCTATATAGAAAATTTGTAATTGTGAAAGCCTTGAACCT
>VCHN02001652.1:0-20859 GCA_007115665.2 Sequoiadendron giganteum
CATGTTTGCAAATCCCATCAATGTTCAAAATCCAAGCAATATGTTGACAACTCCATATGTTGATTCAATTCAAGGTAACACCATGCAAAATCAAAGTTACCTAAATCAAAGCAAATTGATTCCCAACCACAACAATGTTCAATTTCAATCTATCATGCCAAATCAAAACATCATACCAAATCATCCCATTTTTCCATCGATATCGCAAAAACAGATGGAAACCATCCAAGCAACCCCAACAATCAACACCATTCCACCGCCACCGCCACCACCGCCAAAATACAACACGACCAATTCATTCTCCATCATGTTGCAAGCCGCTCAAGAAGCTTCCCGCAAAAAGGCACTCCAAGCCCAACAAGCTACACAGCTAGTTGCTCAGCAAGCACAAGCGGCTCAAGTAGCCCAACAAGCACAAGCGCAAGCAGAATTCTACGCACTATTGCAATCAATCCAAGAAGAAGTAGCACAACAAAGAGCCCAACAAAAAGCTTTGTTGGCACAAAAACAACATGACCAACAACAAGCATTGTTGGCTCAGCAGCAAACACAGGCATTACTCGCCCAACAAAGCTTGCAACAGATTCCCACCACAATTGTTGAAAACAATGATCAAGATCTATCCATCAATGAACACATTGAAGATGTTCCCATCTCATTCAATGATCAAATCATCACACACCAAGAGTCACTTTTCAATCACGATCAAAACTCACTAATGATACCCAACAATGATCCAATCCAAGAAACATTAACATCATTTGATCCTATGTTTGAGAACATTGACAATCCCTCCACCAAAATTGTTGAAAACAATGATCAAAATCAATCCATCAATGAGCACATTGAAGATATGTCTACCCCCTCCATTGATCAAATCGTCGTTCATCAAGAGCCACTTTTTAGTGATCTATTTCAAGATGTGTTACAATTATTTGATCCCATTGACATAATCTACGATCCATCGACCAATGATCATATCGAAAAAGTTTCTACATCGCCTTATGAGTTAGAGGAAATATTTCAAGAACGTATTCCAAAGCATGATCAAAATATTCCATCAAGGCCTAGCAATGGTCCCTCCCAAGGCATATTGACATCCTTCGACCTTACGATTGAGAATAGTGAAAGAATCTTTGACACTACACTTGATCCAAATCCATTCAAAAAACAAGTGGATATTAATCCACTTCCCATGCCTAAGGACGATGTCCAAGAACCCCTTGTAGACAATCCATCCTTTGAAATTGACCCATGTCAAGAACTTGATCAAAAGCATGGTGAAAGCAATTCCAGAATTATTCAAGATCAAGAATTTGCATCTCCAAGCTACTACAATGATATAATGGACACTCTCCTATCCATACAAGATGACCACATCCACATAGGACATACTCCTCCATCTACCCATGAGATGCTTTCTTTGGATGGACACGTGGATGATCTTCAAAAACAAGAGTCTCATACTCTTCAAATCATTACCAACGAACAAGAGTCTCCTACTCTTAAAATTTGTACACATGATCAAGATGTAGAGAAATGCAGAGACATATCAGAAATGGATCATGAAGAAGGCTTGTACATAAGTCATGAATCAGAAACATCCTATGAAGTGAGTCATGAGGAAGACTTTTTTGTAGACAACGAAGCATCAACACTTCTTGAAGAAGCACTACAATATGATATCTCACAAGATCAAACCAAAGATATCAATCAGAAAGTCATCCCACATGTGGAGGATCATATCACTTATAAAGTTGGATCACTTACCTTTGTAAGGGAGAATCATCTTATCAATAAAGAAGCTGACACTTTTGAAGGTCCACGACAGAGCAGAGAAGGAGCAACACCTTGTTTCCAAGGGAAATCATATCCTTTTGCAAATAAAATTTTTCAACAAATGAATTATCAAGGCAAAGGATTAGGCCTACATGAACAGGGTATCCTAGAACCAGTGCAGATTTTTGGAAATCCTAAGCGTCAAGGCCTTGGTTATTCAACAATCAAGGGATCTCAACATATCAGTAATATTTCCACAAAACTGGGGGCAACCTCGTCTCAAGCAAACATCAACATAGGGAGCACGAAGAATCCTTATGATGAAACTGATGCCAATACTACAACCCGCATATCATGAATCTTCATCCACCCATCACCCCATCCATGAATTGGGACCAACATCAAAAGAAAGACTTGAATCGAAGCATGAAGAACATTATCAAAGAAAAAGAAGCTAAGAAGCATATTGGACAAATCAAGTACATATGGATACCAAAAAATACAAAGAAAGATTATCCCTATCAAACTCCATTAGTCAAAGAAACTATGGGGCAAAATAAAAATGGGGCAAGTATCCATCAAAGATTTCCACAAAGGAAAAAGCAAGCTTCTCAAGCAACGTACAAAGTGTATCAAGCAATTGGTCCAAATTCCATGCACACTTCCATATCCACCCATTATTGCTCATCTTCCCAAGTTTGGAGAGTCAAAGGTTCCAAACCATCGACCAATCCATCTTTTACTCCTAAACACACTCCATCCATGCCTCCACGCATGATATCCAATTCTCACATTGACCATGTGTTGGCAACGACCCTTCATCATTAGGATTCAGAAGGCACCCTATCGCGATGTGCACACAAAGACAGAGTTAAATCCATTATCAGCAAAGCAGAACAGATTTCTTAAAAGTTGCATTCAAGTGCACGTATCTTGGCAAAGCAACTTCTTCAAGCAGGATACCGATGGCACGTTATGACAGAAGCATCAACATCAGCACCACTAGGTGGTTCAACATCAGCTTAAAATCTCTCAGAAAATACAAAAACAATCAGAAAATGTCCTGAAAAAATGGTCACCTTGATGAAAACATCGCAAACAGGCATCTTGGTGACAACAAAAAAATCATAAAAATATAAAAATCCAAAAAAATCAGAAAAAGGATTGAAAACAGTAAAGAAAAAAATCATCCTCCAACGAAAACCATTTTGGTGGCGCTTTGGACAAGTACCATGATGAAAACCTAGCAAATAGGCGTCATGTGTAGAATCAAGCATCTACGTGCGCCAGTTCAGGAGAATGCATCTTATCACATCCATTATAAGGCCATCATTTGAGCCGTATCATTCATTCACCCATGAACTGTTTATCGAACCCATTTTTATCCATCTGCATCCAAGGTCCAAGTTACCTTGATCTTGATAAAATTTTTGGTGCACACTTTACAGTTGCTTATGGTAGACATCTTGACAAGGGTCATTTTCATTGATCCCATCCTACCCAATGCTATCTGAGCTTTGAAGCATTATCCGAATGAGAATCCTCTATTTTGAACACCGTTATCTTATCGCAAGATAATGCATATCCATTCATATCCAGAAATCCACCTATGGCCGTTCAAACATTGCTAGACACTGGGGGCAGATATTTCCATCTTGCTTCGAAAATAAATCTTGATATATATCCTCCAACTTATGAAGTGATCTGAGCATTGGCACACATGAAATCGAATTGGTTCAGGCATTTGTGAACCAATAAATCCAAATCACTAGCCCATGGCATATTTTGATAGGAAGACGTTCCTTATCAAGCTTTATCTTTCATCAAACATCAATCCAAGCAATCCATATCAGTCGTATCTAATGTGTACATTTGTGTCACATCATCAAAACAATTTTGTTCCAAAGCAAGCTTCATCGATCTTAATCAATCGAATCCAATCAATCATCACCTTGTTTGACTTAACACACTTAGTCAAACTATCATCTTGTGCACAAGTTTACTCTAGGATAACACAACTTCCTTGGGTTTACAAGTTCATTATCATCACTTTGTTTGGCTTAACACACTTAGCCAAATTATCAAATCCGTAATCACCTTGTTTGGCTTAACACACCTAGCCAAATTATCCTTTTTGTACGAGTTTACTCTGGGATAACACAACTTCCTAGAATTTACAAGTGCATTATCACTTTTGTTTGACTTAACACACTTAGTCAAACTATCAATCCATCAATCTGATCAATCAACCTTAAGCTTGGTTTTCAACAAAATCTCAAAATAGAGCATTGATATCATCACATATCATATCCAAATTGTCAAAATCATGTGAAAATCCAAAAACATTTAGAAAAATTCATCAGAAAATCCAAAAACATCTAGAAAACTCATTCAAAAATCCAAAAACATCCAAATCATTCAAAAAATCCAAAACATGTCGAAATATTGGAAAATCTTCAAAATTCATCATTTAGTCTTGTCAGTCTTCCACCTTGTCGAACTACGTCGTCTCTGAGCTTGAACGTAGGCAAGGTTGATCTTTGATCATCCCCCGAGACATTTAGGTCAGTCCTTTAGGCGTCCGTCGCATTGGCATCCATTTTCCCATCTAGTTAGGCGTCTGTCGCAATGGCATTCATTTGCTTATCTTTTTTACAGTTAGGGTCATTCTTTATGCGTCCATCACATTGGCATCCGTTTACCCATCCTTTAGGCATCTGTCGCAATGGCATTCATTTGCTTATCTTTTTTACATTTAAGTCATTCTTTATGCATCCATCGCATTGGCATCCATTTGCCCATCCTTTAGGCATCCGTCGCAATGGCATTCGTTTGCTTATATTTTTTACATTTAGGTCATTCTTTATGCGTCCATCGCATTGGCATCCATTTTCCCATCCTTTAGGCGTCCGTCGCAATGGCATTCATTTGCTTATCTTTGTTACATTTAGGTCAATCTTTCAGGCGTCCGTCGCATTGGCAATCCATTTTCCCATCTATCTCATTATTAGTCGAGTCAATTGGAGTTCAAACTACATCGTCTCTGAGCTTAAACATAGGCAGGGCCATCCTTGATCGGCCCACGAGACACAAAATTCAAAAACATTCATAAATCTTGAAAATACCAAAAAACATTGTAAAATTCCAAAAATACCAAAAACAGCCTCAAAACATTTGAAAAAACCAAAATGGTGCATCCATTTCATCTCCCTTTCACCCGTGATTGTCATCACTCATAATAAATCATTGTCGCTTTCACCCTTTGGTGAGTTATTCAGAAGCAAGTTTAGCAGGTTCTAAAGTGAACGCCTAATCGTCAGAGTCTCAAGCCTAAGTCAGTAAGCAAGAAAGTTGGTCAACTCAGAGTATCAATAGCTTATCACCCAAATCAGTCCCACCAAAACCCTGATCAGTACATGTCCTAGGATGAAGCTTTCCTGCGATGGACATAAGCATTAGGTACCCCATAGTAGTTTAGCCTTGGCTAGCCGTACGAAGAACATTAGCTTGTTTGTTTACTTTATTTTGGTCTTTTTAGACTTATCTTATTTTGCGCTCATTCCAAGGACCTCTCGATGATGCCTAAACAAAACAGGTTTAGAGAGAAAGGAATGGGGCAATGATCATTATCTTTTTATCTGTTGTGCTTGTTGGATGTTCTTGTAAAATAACTTGGCGAATACTTTCTTTGTTGGGTCTGTCCTAGCAAGGTTTCCGTATGTCAAGTGTGAACAAGATCACTCCTATCTGATTACCGAGTCAGAGTCCATCACACTAGGCACCACGCCATCCTGGTTCTTAATACCTTGATGCATCGCACCTATGTGTGTTATCAAACATAAAGAAAGTTACGCTCTTTATCTCCCATTCCTAGATAAGCAATACATCATCATCTTTCATCATCATCTCTAATAAAGTTGGCTTGTTGAAATTCTGCATCTTCTTGGATTCAAGGGTTCATCCCTCTCATTCTTCTACCTTCTTTCACGCTAACAATGCATCCATCCTGCATCCATGCTGCATTCATCCTCTCATCTTGCATAATCACGTCATAGGACAACATCATCCATCTCATCCATCTCACATGCATTGCATACTCATTTAACATGATTAAAATAATATAGATTTGTTATTTTAAGCATATTCCAAACATCTCATTTACATCACCATTATCATATAGTCTCGTCATCCATACATCCATTTTGAACCTCTTTGTCGTGAGATCAACCTCAAATCAAATCTTTCGCTCGATCTCTCGAGGGGGCAATGTACTAACATACTTCTTTTCGCCGGGGCATCTGAAAAATCAGAAATTTTTTAATTTCAATGTTGCTAGAATCATTCTTTGAACCAATGCAACGAGTACATTGTTTCAAAGAGGGGCAAAATGTAGACATGCAAAACTAAAATCGTGTATCGAATTCTCCTATTAATCAATTAAGACAATTTATTGATTAATTTCCTAAGGTTCATTAAATAAATCAAATTATTTAATCCTTATGTTCTTCTCATTTGATTTAATAAATCAAACTGATTTAATCAAATGTCACCTCCTAATATCATCCAAGTTAATTAATCTACATTAATTAAATTCTAATCATGATTATCATTCTCTAGCTTTTGACTCAACTAGAGTCAAATCCAAACTCTTAACTAACCCACCCACTTGCACCAATAAATCATTTATTTGATTTATTATTTCCTCTAATTACATTCAAAATGGAATATTCTTCCAATTTGAATCTTCCCCCCAAAAGGGACTTGTCCCTTCCAACCAGGTTTTAAATGCTATTTGCACAAGTCAAACATGGCATTTATTGCACCTTTCATCCCCCCTAAACATGTCATTTCATCCAAATTTGAATTTCAAATTGGCACATGGGCCAAGGCTTGCACATTCCTCACCCTCTCACAACTTGACAAGTGGCACCTTGTCATTGGTTTGTGAATTATCCCACATTCATCTAAAATCACTCAATCTCCTACTCTTGAATCTATAAAATGCAAAGCATTTCAACACAAATCATCCACAACAACACAACACACTTCATTGCAAGGTTACTCTCTTCATTTGAGAATCAATCTTGCTCTTCATCATCTACGATCTACACACATTTTGAAAGCATCTACATTATAGGCAACTTGAGTTCAAGCATCTCATTGTCTATATCATCATCTTGGCAATCTAAGCTTATCAAGGATTGGGAAAGGGCAGCTTTCTACACAACTAAGTTGCACCAATCCAATATGGGATAGGGATATTTCATGGTTTACATGCTTTGTTTAACTTTGTTGTTTGGTTGCATTTGAATCATGGAGTATTATTCCATAGGGATAGGAATTTCTGTTTATGTTGTTTTGTCATTGTGCTAACCATTTGCAGATTTTCATGTCCACATCTATGTCCCTTGACTAGAGGCCTTTTGAGGAGGGCCCCTCTTTCCCTATTCCGGGTAAAACTGGGAATAGGAAGTTGGATGCTAAACAGGGTTATATGACTTGCAGTGATGATGTGGTTGCGAATTCTCATCCTAAGGGGGTTAAGGACAAAAATGAACTTTATGGGGAAGCTTCCTCTCCTCCCCAGTGACTAGACAAGTACAGGAGACTGAGGAGAGGAGTCAGAAGAGAAGGGTGTTGGGAACTGATAACCAAATCTTGGAGAAGGGTTTCCCTCTTTCCCTGGTTGGAGGTATCTTTGGTGAGGCCTCTCTGAGTGCTGACATTAGGATGAAGCAGAGGAAGGAAAGGGTTGTGGGTGAAGGACACGCAGTGGGAACTAGCAAAGCAGATGGGGATAGGATGTTGAAAAGGAAGACTGTTGCAGAGGAAATTCCTTGCTCAATTCAAAATTTTAAAACTCCTATCTCTGTTGGCAAAGGTAAGGATATTTTTGCTGATAAGGTTCATGTTAGTTCTTTTGATGAGGATGTTGTTGTGGGGAAACAGGTTGAAAATTTTGATAAGGAGGAGTTGTTTGATGTGTTGGGCTCGACCTGTGAGAGTGCTAATGTGCAGTTTACACTTTTTAAGTGGTTCTTTCATGAGATTAATAGGATTAATTTTAGAATTAGAGGTGTTGCTAGTAAGGCTGAAGACCCTGTTGTCCAAAGCCAAATTGATAATTTGATGGAGTCTCTTAATATTGTGGCTAATACTGTGGTGGAGAAACTATTAATTTGAAACATAATTTGGAAGGTAGAATCTTATCCCTTGAGGATAAATTTGATAAAATGTGGAAAGTTGTGATGAAGAGTGGAGATGTCTCTAAGGTTTTGGGCATTTCAGATTTTGCCAAGGTGATCTCCCCTATGATTACTGCGAAGAAGAGAAAAGAGACTGTGTATGTTGATGATACTGTTGCTAGGGGTAAGTTGTTGGATGTTGGTTGTGTTGGTGAGAAGGATGTTGTTAAAGGTAGTGTTTTGAGTGATGAGGTAAAAACTAGTGGGTCGAGGGTCAGAACTAGAAACAAAATAAAAGCTTAGACCGGGGCCTCTAGTATAGAGGTGTTTGATACTGTGGATATTGCACAGAAGATGGTTGCTATTGATATGGAAGTTGTAGAGATTCTGAACAATATGTAGTGTTGTTGGTTCGTTGTCGTTGGACTGATTGCTGCATAATGTCGTTTTCTTTTTTTATCAATTGCCTTATTTTGTAAAGGGTTCTGGGCCCCTTCAAAACCCATTTTTTACCTCTAATCAAAACATTATAAATCCTTTGAGAAATCAATATTCATTCATAAATATATAGCCATTTATATCTAATCTCTACATCAACTATAGACCATGATTTGATTCTTGAAAAGTTGATAAACAATATGTTTAACCTATCATCTAAAGGAAAACTCATTCTTAACTACTTAATCCGATATAGAATTTATAAACAACATACAAATATAATACCTCTAAATGATAACAACTTCAAAAATTGTAACAAAATTGCCTCGGTAACATACTCACTCACATCAATTTCTATTTGAAGTGGTTGGTATCCTAAGAGTAATAGATATTGTTATTTTGATATTTTAATATCTTGATGACTCAAAAACACTATCATGATTCTTATCCTAATGAAAACTCTTACCACTTCTTGTAATAGCATAAAGAGGTGCTATAATGATGGAAAATGATGACTTGTAATACCCCTTCGTTTTTCTTTCTGGACTGGATAGTGTGTACTTGTTTTGTTTTTTTTGCTTTGATGTGTTTCTGGATATTCAGATACTTTGATATACTTTATCAGGTGTGCGTTATTTGATCGCTATTTATAGAGCAACATAGACTATTCGTGTGATGTGATGTATCTTATTTGATGCTTTATTTACATGTTTCGATTAGTGTAATAATGTAAGTTGTTATAACATGTTTATTGCACATGAGATATTTGATTATGATGGAACTGTCAGTTTATGATGAGTGTATTGGCGAAGGGGACAGGATTGCATCACTTGCTTGTGAGCGCCCTGCGATTCTGTGATTTCCTCTTCACGGTGTGTATTTTATGTTGTTTATATATATGTTCTTTGCTATCTCGTTTACAGGTTTGCAGGTACATGACATCGACTCCACCTGGCTTCATAGGTTTGAGCATGTCGACCCAAGGGTTTGTTGATTGGGAGATAGTAACTAGGTAAGATGTGTTAGGTCTACACCCTAGCCATAGTGTGTCGTCAATCGTTGCTTGGTGTGTCTTCGTTTGCCTTGCTTATTACTATTTAATTATGTAGGGTTTATGTTATGAAAATAAATGTTATATTATGCATTAAATGATGTTAGTATTTATTTAATTAATTTTAGATAATATGATGGAAGATTTATGTTAAAAGATATTTGTTAATGGCTAGCATGTGATAGTTAATTAATTGGGTTGTTGGGAAATTAATTCTCAGAGGGAATCTTGGCTTTGGGTGAGGAAGAGGAAAGCTTCTCCACGGCAACAACACAAGATATTTAGGATGTTGAAAATTTGGAAAAGAATTAAAGATTTTGCTTGCTGTAAAAAAAATTGAAAGGGATTTTGGATTGTAAGGAAATTGTCGGAAAATTTGCATTCTTAGATTTGTTTGGGATAGATTTTTGTGGTGTTGGATTCAATACTATGCTCAGGAATTTGGATTGCTTGGAAGAAGCTGTGAAATATTTGTTGGAAAATTTGGAAGAGGCTCGGCATCAGAAACTCCAATTACTCTAGAAGCTTCGTTGAAACAGGTTTCATTCTTATGTTATTGTTTAGGTTTAAATGGAATCGTATTATTGTAGAAAATATTGTTGTGCTATATCTGTAGTAAAAAGCTTTATTTTGTTTAAGAAAAGAAAAATTTAAGGCTTCTATGATTGTCGTGAAGAAATCTAGAGCCTCTGTAGGAATTCTTTTACAGTGAAATCAGAAAGTAACATTGAGAATCTTTTATGGATTTAATAGATTAAACATTGAAAAGCCCAGAGGAAAACATTATAAAATTTAGAAAATTTATTGAAAGCTTTTATGTAGAAAATTGTTGAAAGCTTCTGTAGGAAATTATAATTTTCGTGTAGCTTGAATTTCCTAGGGAAAAATGTCTCTGTGTTTTTTATCTGTAGGAATTCTTTTATTTATTCTTCAAAATTCGTTCCTCTGTGTTTGGATTTGAGAAAGCAAGAAAGGAACCTCTGTGAATTTGTTTGGGAAAATTTTATTGTAAAAATTCTCTTTGAAATTTAGCTTTTTTTCATGAAATTGCAAAACTTTGCTTGTAGAAACTCTTTCTGGAAAAATTATTTTCCAATTTCGATATCTGATTAATCAAATTTATATTAATATATATATGTATGTATGTATATATATATTGCAAGATATACATAAATATATATGTATAACTATATAGATATATTTATATATATTATATACTGTGTTATTTTGTTAAAATTCCTGACGAAATATTTGAATTGTCAAATGATGAAACCGTAAACAAGGGAATTGTAAATTTGTTTTAGTGTTTTATTGTTATTTTTATGAAACAATGAATTTGGTGGGTTGGTTTCCCCATCGCCTCCATTGTAGTGGA
This sequence comes from Sequoiadendron giganteum, assembly GCA_007115665.2. Lineage (NCBI taxonomy): Eukaryota > Viridiplantae > Streptophyta > Pinopsida > Cupressales > Cupressaceae > Sequoiadendron > Sequoiadendron giganteum. The sequence continues at coordinate 10,829 of VCHN02001652.1, forward strand.
GAGTGTGGCTGCCAATAGCAATGCCCTCCACATACATGTGGAGGGAGCGCTGCCTTGACAGGGCAACCCCCACTTTCTTTGTTGCGCCACACATATGGTGTGGGTTCGACTGTGTTCCAAACAAAACCGCCCCCAAATTAGAGTTTGCTTTGTTTGTTTAAAAAAAAAACAATGAAAGGTATTAAAACTTCGTCCGCCCTTAGAATATTTTATTCGCTTGGTCAATAATTATATATATAATATGTGAGTATAATTTAATATTTTATATATATATTGTATATATATAGCATATATATACTGTATATATAGTATATATACATATTTAATGTTTTATTCAAATGGTGCATGTTTAATATACACAATTAGAGTTTTAAAAAGAATAATTTATTTGCATGTTTTAATCTTTCTGAGGAAATTGATTTAGTTATTTTGTAGAGAAAATATATTGCTTTTAAAAGTAATGGAGGATTTGAGTTCAAATAAAATTGAATTTTTTCTTCTCTGTGATTAAGAAGGGTTTTTATTTTGATCAAGTGTAATTGGAGAAATTATTTTAATGTTTTCCATTGAATGAGAATGGATTTAGGAAAGCCAAATGCTATTTTTATTTCCATCTTGAATGCCTTTGTAACTATTTCTTCAAGTTGCATTTTGGGATATGGGTTAAATGTTAGTCAATAAGTTGTAAGTCTTCCAGAGGTTCTTAATTGGATGGGGGTTCTCGACTTGTGATGTCAACCGTTTGTTTTTCCCTTGGGTAGTGCATGGTGTCTTTTTAGTGTTTTATTCGATTTCCACGAACGAGAATTTGTGCCTCCTTGGATTAGGAGTGGATTATGTGATTTGTTGCCTACAAGTGTTTGGAGTGAGTTTTCATTATATGTTGCCTCCTAGAGTTGGAGTGGATGTGTTATCTAGTTTGTATGCACTTTGGTACACTTGGTGATTTCTTTGTATGTGTGTTGTCAAATAGGGGAGTGGATTTTGTTAGGGGCCAGAGCCCGTAAGAGGTAAGACTGGGTAACCTTCGAAGGTATTTTAATCAAGTGATAACTAAGACAATGTACTTAGAAGATTAGGTAGTATTTCACACTAAACAAGATAAGTTCTAGCCTCACTCATAAACACAAGTGCTCGTTTAGGCTTGGGATGAGTGGGAAGGCCTGGAATGGCAAGGTCATCTATCTTGTCCTTACGAGAGGTATTTGATTCCGCATGAGTGGGTATGGGGGCCAAGGATCAATTGAGGCCACTAGGATATCCCATAATGGGGGTCAGAGCCTATGAAGATTCCCATTGGATATCCCATGTCGAGTTGTGTGATGATACTCTATCTACGACAATGATTGGTACATGGTTTTATGTGTATGGTTCTCTTAACATACTCAATCTATTTTATATCTAGAAGAAATGTGACCTATGTCAATGTTGTATTGGTGTACTTGTGGTTGTATGGTTCATGTGGTTGGATGTGTCAATATGAGTCAATATGTGATTAGAGGTTGTAGAGTTGATCATGTTATCTTGTTATTATCTCCTAGCATGGGGGGTGGGCCTTTGGGTACCACCTAGTTGGGTGGAACATGCACCATACACTGTTCGATCCCCCTTGATCTTTAGTACATGATGACAAGGTTTCCAGTTGGAGAGCTCGTGGTTCCAGTTTCATTTCATGCTATGTTATTTCAGTTGGCTCATGTTATTTTACCCCTCATTTATAATCGAGGTGGATATTTGTATAATGTATCGCATTTGTATGATTTACCTCATTCGGGGAATGAGAGATGTAACCTTATGATTAAGTTAATGTAATTGGAATTTTATTGTACATCTTTATGTTATGGTGAAATTTATTATGTATGGAATGTATGAGTACTTAATTCTGTATGTAAGTAAATGTTATAGATGTTACATGGTGTATGTATGGGTTTTAAGTAATCCCAATCTCGTAGCCTTAGAGATTGTTGTTAATTAGTAAGTGAACATGTATGTTAATTACACTTTAAATATAAAAAATTGGTGCGCTTAAGTAGTGAATTGTAACTTCATCTAGGGTTACGTGGCGGGGCATTACACATGGTATCAGAGCCCAATTTTAAACACTGAGTGCTATGGGATTATGATGTACCCATTAAGCTTTAGTTGTGTAGGTTTTCAAATGTTATCTTGTCTAATACCTTTATGTGTCTGTGTAGGATTATGCCTCCTAGACGCGGAAGAGGTAGAGGGCGAGGACATGGTCGGGTAGGCAGTCGCGAAGGGAGTCAGCATGACTCTCCTCCTCAGGCTCCACATATTTTAGATCAGGAGGAGCAACAGGCATCATAGAATGCCCCAGGGGGCGGTGACTGACAATAAGATCCCCTAGGGATCGAGGCCGCACACAAAGCATTTGAGGAGGCATTAGCACTCCTTGGTCAGAGACAGGAAGATCTATAGGGTAATCTTGGTGTGAGGGTAGTTTCAGCACAGACAGAGACAATAGCCTCTGCACATATGAGAGATTTACTCAGGGAACGACCACCATTGTTTGATGGAGTAGGCAATGGATTAGAGGCTGAGACTTCGCTCATAGACCTCGACCGATGCTTTTCTATGCACCCGTATGATAGTAATACCAAAGTGCGGTGCACTATCATGCATCTGCGAGGGTTTGCATCTACATGGTGGAAGTTGGAGGAGCAGAAGCTCCATATAGATATTAATTCAGTGTCCTGGGAGATGTTTTTAAAGCGGTTCAGAGCCCGCTCCCTTTCCGACCATTGGCGTTAGTGTAGAGGTGATGAGTTTCACACCTTGCGACAGTTAGCTTTGACCGTTGAGCTGTATGAGCGACGCTTCTACGAACTTAAATAGTTCACAGGTATAGGTGATAACGAGGGGATGCTCGTTCAACACTATGTCAGGGGCTTGAACACCCATACTAGTGGAGGTGTGAGGGTCTTTGAACCCAAATCTATGGAGACAGTTGTGGAGAAGGCACAGATAGTGGAGGAGAACTTGGCCATGGCACTGAGAGGCCATACTGGTGTACAGATTGGAATTGGTTCAATAGCTAGGTCTAGTACACAAGGGGGTCAAACTCAGGGAGTTGGATCACTGATGACTCAGCAGGGGCCTACTCAAAGTGGGCAACAACAGAGTGCGCTTGGAAAGCGTAAGGACTCTTAGTCGTATTAGGATGATGATGGTTCTTCACCTAGAAGGAACTAGAACTGGTGGTGCAATAAGCGTAATCGACAGGAGCAGCCAACCTAGAGTTCATAGTTTGTGGTTGACTAGGGTAGTATGCAGCAATCTATTGCACCATTAGGAGATAGAGGGTTTGTTCGTAACGCAGGGTGTTACTCTTGCGGCCAACAGGGCCACCTTGCTAGGAACTGTCTGCATCGGAACACTTCTGGATTTGGACAGGTTCCAATAGTTTTAGAGCCGACGGTAGGAGATGCAAGTAGATCTCATCAAGCTTATGTTGTGGTTGATAACCGTCAGCTTGGGTATCAGGGAGTTGTATTCGAGACTTCTAGAGTTGGATGTGTAGTGTAGGATACTCGTCTTCAAGGGTCGAGATTTTGATTTGGTGCAGTTTGTATGAGGGAGTTATATCCCTACTTGTTTGTAGGCTTCCAGGAGTAAGCCTGACCCTAGGGGGAGGATGTAATACCCCTTTGTTTTGCTTTCTGGACTAGATAGTGTGTCTTTGTTTTGTTTTGTTTGCTTTGATGTGTTTTTGGATATTCAAATACTTTGATATACTTTATCATGTGTGTGTTATTTGATCGCTATTTATAGAGTAGCATAGACTATTCATGTGATGTGATTATTTGATGCTTTATTTACATGCTTTGATTAGTGTAATAATGTAAGTTGTTATAACATGTTTATTGCACATGAGATATTTGATTATGATGGAACTGTTAGTTTATGATGAGTGTATTGGTGAAGGGGATGGGATCGCATCAGTCGCTTGCAAGCGCCCTACAATTTTGTGATTTCCTCTTCACAGTGTGTATTTTATGATGTTTATATATATGTTCTTTGTTATCTCGTTTACATATTTGCAGGTACATGACATCAACTCCACCTGGCTTCACAGGTTTGAGCGTGTAAACCCAACAGTTTGTTGATTCAAAGATAGTAACTAGGTAACATGTGTCAAGTCTACACCCTAGCCACAACGTGTCGTCAATTGTTTCTTGGTGTGTCTTCGTTTGCCTTGTTTATTACTATTTAATTATGCAGGGTTTATGTTATGAAAATAAATGTTAAATTATGCATTAAATGATGTTAGTATTTATTTAATTAATTTTTAGATAATATGATGGAAGCTTTCTATTTAGATTAATTAATTAAATTTAACTTATTTAGTAAATTAAATTTAATTGTGGTGGTTAAATTTATTTATTAAGTAATTAAATTATTTATTAAGAAAGTTGCTTAAAGGAATTAAATTTGAATATGAAATTATTAAATTATTTTGTGAAAATAAATGTGGTTGTTAAAAGATATTTGTTAATGGCCAACATGTGATAGTTAATTAATTGGGTTGTTGGGAAATTAATTCCCGGAGGGAATCTTGGCTTTGGGTGAGGAAGTGGTAAGCTTCTCCACGACAACAACACAAGATATTTGGGATGTTGAAAATTTGGAAAAGAATAGAAGATTTTGCTTGCTGTAAAAAAAATTGAAAGGGATTTTGGATTGTTAGGAAATTGTGGGAAAATTTGCATTCTTAGATTTGTTTGGGATAGATTGTTGTGGTGTTGGATTCAATACTATGCTCGGGAATTTGGATTGCTTGGAAGAAGCTGTGAAAGCTTTGCTTGAAACTTTGGAAGAGGCTCGGTGTCATGCCCAAAATTTTACACTAGAAAAACCCAACTATTTTTTTTTTTTGACAAGGTATATAAAAAAAAACACTAACAATTGTTAACGATGCACACACATGGTAACACACTATACACATCAGGTGGAGTTTCTCGTGCAACTCCACCATAAACACATTACTCAAGAGCGAGGAGTGGGATTGATAAACAAGTGGAGTTGTGGAGTTCATCACGCACACCCTCAAGCTATAAAGAGAAGGATCCTAGTTTTCATATTACACAAGAATTCCAGATGTTTGCTACTGGGGACGAGTGCAATTGATGTTAAATTTGTTGGCACAGGATTACCCCATCCTATTATTATTTTTCCAATCTAAATCATGGTTAAATAATTATTCTCATATACTACAAATTTCCATACTATTCCTCCATGAAAAGTTAAGGTCATTCTCGATAACAAAACTACTTCCAATGCAATTATCAACCTCACTCTTAGAAACCAAGTTAATGTTAGTTCTAATATCATTCACAACATTAATATTATGGATATGTATAACAATTGTGAGGACTATCATTCTAATAGCTAATCCAAGTCTCCTAAATAATTCACCCATTAACCACTTCATCGCTTGACATTAATATTAGTACTACCCTTGTTTATTACTACCAAGTCTATCACCATTACTCATAATGTTTATGAGAAGTGATTGTTGATATAAATGTTCCTTTAAACTCAAAGAATGGGATCTATTATTTTATTTTATTTTTATCTATTTGAATAATCGTCAACTATCAAAATTCATATCCATAATATAATAAATAATTAACTTCTTTGCAGAAATATGTTCCATTTTCCTTATAAAGTAATTTAAAATTATTATAAATTATTGTTCTCATAATTTAAAATAATAATAATAATAATAATTTATTTTTTTCAATTAATTAAATTATTTGTACTTTAAAAAAAAACCAAAAGAAAACCTAAAGAATATTAGTATTTTTTTTTTGCTTTTAAAAGGTGTGATAAAAATACTCAACCTTTACCTTTATATATACCCTTCCTTTATTTTAAATTAGTATGAGTGGGGATATATTCTCTTATTCTTTTGGGGGATTATTTAAAACGTAAAGAATAGGTTGAAGACTTAAAAGTTGAAATAAATGGGGTAGGCATGGAGCCTCAAAAAAAAAAAAAAAGGTGGAAATTTTCCAACGCCTCACTCATTACAGTAAACTTGCCACAGGAAAATTTCTTTTGTGGTTTTTTAATTTTTATTTCTTTATAATTGATGAATACCATTTGCATACGAGTGAGACAAGTTACCTCAGAGATAAGGATTGGTAGACAAATTGGCATTTCACGGTAATGGTTTGAGTAATAATAGAATAACTAAATTTTAATATCTCTTGCTATCATTAAGTATGACATCTATCGTTATGTTTATTATTGCTGCTTTCTCACCAATCTCTGATTCTGTATATTGATCGAATAACTGTGTTAAATCTCAAATTAATATTTAAGTAGCCCCAAATTCAATTTAGAAATTGGCACACGCTTCATCTATGGTGGCTGCTACAGCATCACTAACCATTTTTTTTTTAAATTGAAAGAAAATTATTTAAATGCTTATAAAATTTCTTCCTGATGCCATGAATAAATGTCTTAAGCTAATAATGCGCACACCAGTACAGTATTAATATGCTTTTGTTTTTGTTTGCTGGCCTTGGTATTATGTAAACGCCCTTAGTCATGATCTATTTAATATTGATGTTAAAGGATTGAAGGAAATTTTCTTCCCAGCCGACCACCGTCCACCTTGATTTACACGCTACTGCCTTCCTGTACATCCCACGACCGACACATCTACAAATAGTAAAGACCAAACTTAAATTTATGGTTGAATATTTGTTCGAAACTGACAAAACATTTATGTGCCATCGATAACCATCTACTTTGATATTTTGGTACCCTGATCACGTCTTAGATTCAATTATCTACTGTGGTTGAAATGTCTGTAATGAGCCATACCTCTTGTACGAACTGCTCATGCCCTTTGAATTGCTTATCTTACACGTTAAGAAGTTACAACTACAATTTTAATATGGATTTGATTCAGGGAAGGAGACTTAGGCAACAGCCTTGATGAAGTACAACATGCTGGAAAATGGATAGAGTAAATCAAGCCAAGAGGGAGGACAGAGTATCTTGAAAAGTTCTCTCAACAGTTCGTGTGCCTTAACCATGACTCTACATTTACAAAACTGTCTACTGGATATAGTAACTTAATATCGATTCCTTCTTTTTTTTTAATCAAAGTCTCACTGATTGTTCACATTCTACTCCATCCGACTCGTGACTTCTACCTACTTTTGCATGACACCATGTGCTAGTTGCAGCAGGGGGGATTATAATGAACTGCATTGCCATGCCTGGCAGTGGCATTCACGATATCTTCTCGTGTATCTACTATTGTTTGAGAGTTTCATGTTTTTTTGTGCTGCTATCTAGATAAGAAAAGTAATAACGTAAGGATACAATCTCCACTAAACCCCATGGATAGCACCTGTACCCGCCTTGCCTTTTATGTTTTAGGTGCTACTCAAGTTCCATGGTTGGTTCTGTAGGCAGGAGAAGAGTTGAATACACAGCCAGTGAATAGAAGAACCCAGTCGCACTGCGATACCATTTATATTCATCTATTTCATGCTTACTCTTCTTCGTAGAACATTGCCCTTTGATTTTTGGAAGGAACTTAGACTACACCTTTTTTTTGTGAAGTTGCTCCAGATTTAGACTCTTAGGGGGAGAGGTATTGGGGCTGATCGAGTACTGCTTAAGTTTGGTCTAAGACCATTGCAATAAGCTTTATGACATATGAGACTTGCGCAAGGTACAGTGAAGGAAGGTGCATCTTACTCACCTGGAGGTTACTGTGGTTAGGTGTGATAGATCTCAAGGGTCACTTCGATGGGTAGAAAAGAGCCAAGATGAAAACACTACAGAGCGTTTTAAGAAGGGGCAACTCCTTTTTGGCTACATAGGCCAAGCTTCCTCTAACCATTTCTATCTTATTTTATTTTCCCCGCTTATGCATATCTGCTACTCTTTTACAGTTATTTCGTTAATATTGAATATATCTGGTTAACAAAACTAGCAGTTTGTTGTGTTTGTATATATAGTATTTACATACATTCAAAGTACGGATACTTTACATATATCTGTTATGACCAATATACTTTTAAAGATTTATTACTGAGACTAAAATATCACTATTTAAATTTTCTGATATGAAGTTAAACCCATGACACCTACTTGCAATAAAATGGAATGAAGGAGGTAAATAAAGAGGTTGATTGAGGATATATATATATATTCTTTGTTACAAACAACCAATCCAATACAATCTGTTTCTTTTCTCATACTTAGTTCATAATTCTTCTGTATTTCTTTCTTGCAACTCAATGAACATATGGTAGTCTATTCATATGTAAAAGAGAATGTAAACCAATTTATACAAAATTTTCTTCAAATAACAAATGAAAATATTTCTCTTTTCCCACAACTTTCTGAATTACAATTCATAGGGTGTTTTCTCTTTCTAAAGTCAAAGATGCAAATTTCTCACTTATTCCTTTTTGTTTTGTTTTGCATATGATGCAATGAAAAGAATCAATTTACATGTCAATGAATGCAAGTTTTCTCATTAATCTTTTCTTTTGACAACAATACATTAACCCTTAATATTGCTAACAACAATTAGATATATAGTGCATAACAAACTTGAAGAATAAAGCTTGCTCTCCACCCTACCATAATGGCGTCATGGAGCCCCGTGGGCTCTAGCCATACCCCCGAGCAAGAAATATTTTGACCCCAAGATAATGAATGGGGTCTTCTCAAACTTTTACAAAATGACTCAAAATAGCACAATATTTGAATATTACATACATATAGATTTTTCACTCACCCTATCCAACAAAAATCCATACAAATGTATCATTCTCTTGCAACAACTAAATAAGGGAAGATGGGAATAACAAAACTTATCTTTTTGCTTTCGGTATTGGACTCTAACTCTTTTATCCTTCTTCTCCCTCCAACATAGCCCTTTTGATCACTCTATCCCCAACAAGACTCCCCTTCTTCTCTTCTTATTCTTCCTACAATCTTATCTAAGGTTCTCCAAAAGGAGAAGTGGGTAACACACTACTTCTTCTTCCTCTCCAAAATATATAGGAGTTTCAACTTGAAAACTTTTGGGTGGGGAGGTGTGAAGTGCACCTACTTCCATCAATGAGTTTTCCCCTTATTAAATAGGAACATGCACTTGGACAACCCTTCCATCCTTCCATCCCATCTTTTACTCAAAACTCGTCACTTTTACTCAAAACTCGTCACTTTCTATTATGAGGACTTTTGTGGGGTCAAATCATGTCCTTGGGGCATTATTATATTCCCATTTGACCCCTACTATTATGGTATAGACCCTAAGGGGTTTATTTTTGCATCCCAACCAAGGAAATTGACCAACAACCCTCTTTAAAGACCCATTTAGGGACCCATCCGAAATTCAAACTTGGATAATGACTTTTAACCTTAACCCCAACTTATATAGATCACATGACATAAATAAATACCCTCACAACCCCAAAAATAAATTATCCCTTCTTGTATTGGTACCCTGACTTCCCTGCACATTACCAATGCAATCATTAGAAACAATCATACATCACATTTGTTTATTAGTTAAATATCCCAACATTTGACCTTACAACAATTCAATTTAACATTTCAATTGTATTCCCTGATTTACATACATGCCTAACACACTCATGGCAATGACAATGAAACCAAAATGTCAAAATGAAATACAAGAATATTTCCACATAACCACACTATTTATTTCTCACATCACATCTCACCATCTATTCAAGGATACATATAACAAACTAGGGTTGTATCAATCACACACGAAGTAGGGTCTTACACTCGGCATCAGAAACTCCAATAACACCAGAAGCTTTGTTGAAACAGGTTTCATTCTTATGTTATTGTTTTGGTTTAAATTTTTAAATGGAATCGTATTATTGTAGAAAAGATTGATGTGCTAGATTTGTAGTAAAAATCTTTATTTTGTTTAAAAAAAAAAAAAATTTAGGCTTCTGTGATTGTCGTGAAGAAATCTAGAGCCTCTGTAGGAATTC
>VCHN02001571.1:0-21403 GCA_007115665.2 Sequoiadendron giganteum
CCATTGAGGACTTTGTAAGAAGTTGTTGTGAACACTCATAATATAAAGATTTATCATTGTTTTGTGGTTCTATCTTCTATTGTGAGTAGCTAGCAAGGCTTGTTCGTCTTTCCAATTCAAGTGGATAGAGTAGAGTAGACTTTGTTTATGCAAGTAGTTGTTAATTGTGGAGTGTGGCGTTGTGATTTGAGCATATCTTCTTTCATCCATACCACTAGCGGGCTTACTGATGGTAAGTTCGCCTTGCGTGGTCAACTAGAGTATCAGCACTTAACTTCGATTGTGGTTCATATGTTTGTATGCGTCGTATTGACGGTATGAACATGTTGCGTCATAGTTTGAACACTTTTCTCATCCTTTGAAGATTGCACCAACTTTGTCGGAGTTGTTCGAAAGGAGACAAAGCAAAGTTTGGTTTGAAGATTGTTTAAGTCGATCCTCGTCCTCCACCCTTTAGAAGTAGATTTGTAGAACCCCTATCCCTATCCCCTTTAAATTCTGCATTTTTAGAGTCAGTCTAGATACCGGAACAATATTGCCAAATCATTCATGTCCTAATTGCTTCACAGAGTCGAACAACTACGTAAGTCCCCTTGAAATAACCAGCAAAACACATCAACCAACTGAGTCTATTCGTGATAAAAGGAACCTTGGAGTCGAACACATGAACTTTCAAGCAATCTTAGCATGTGGGACACTTTGATCAAGAGAGAATAGAGTGACCGTTGGACAACTTTATTCTGTGCTAGCGTTGTCATAAAAAGCACGTCAACACTGCTATAAATAGTAAGTTTGCAAAACATCATCTGAACGACAACCAGGCAGTAAACATGACTTACGATAAATAGTAAGTGTTTCCAAACGCTTTCTGAGCATGAACCGTGAAGCCAACATGACTTACTATAAATAGTAAGTACCTGGAAAAGTTGTCAGATGGAGATGCATGATACACCATTCTGAAGCTCTCTGAAAACCTAGAAAACTCCACCATACATGCATCAAAAGCTCATGCATACAAGCCTTCAAAACTGCATCTGAAACCTCCTAAAAAATAGGAAACACTAATTTTCAATTCTGCTTAGCCTAAGAGTTTCTGGAAATAGGTTAAATCCTCAAGAAGAGCGTAGGGCTAAAATGGGGACATTACACAAAGAGCCAACTGAGCCCCATAAACATTCCTCTCCCCCACAAAGAATCAAGGGAGAGCAAAGGAAAGAGGTACCAACCCTCACGTAGAATGCACAGGCCAACTACCTCAGGAAAAATTCACAGACCACCACAATAGCTAGTGCAAAGACACGACCTTCTGCAACTAGCAACAGAAAGGAAAAGGCAACGTGGGCTTAGGTAGGCAAGGGACAGGCCACATAAGCCTCCCAAACACAACCAATGCAAGGAAAATGGTCCGCATGACCCCAACCAGCATCCTTGAGAACCCCACCCGATACAGAATAGAGGCGAGGAACCCCAACGCCTCTTCAACACTCGCACCCCCCCAAAGCAGCAAGCACCACAAAGGGAAAAAGTTGAGACAAATTAGCTCCTCCAAAGCATCAAATGAGCTACAAAAACAACCATTCATCACCAACAGCCAATGCAATAACCTCCAAAGAGAACAAATATGTATCTGGATCCTCATCACCATCCTCAGAGAATTTAAAAAATCCTCCCCCACTCCTCTTCTTGCCTTGTCTCCCTCATCGCTTCAACTATTTGAACTATTTCAAATAATGCATAAAGTTAAATATATTAATTTAACTTTATTATTAGTGTTATTTAAACTTAATACACAGGACCATGATAAAAGCCACAATAAAACCATGGTGAGAATCTGCCAACTTTCCTGATATAGAAATACTGCCAAATGACAAGGACGTTGACCACCCTGTGACTTACTAAAAAAAGTATGGACAAAGTGTCCAAATCAAGCTCTGGAAGGTACACAACAAAAACCTTAGAAACACTAATCTGGAAAACAACAATTGAGCACAAATTGTTGATTGACCAGTCACAAATGCCCCCCAGAGGGCCCCCTAACCATCCTGTTAGTCCACGGGGACCAAGTGATAGACTAACCTCTGCAATTGATGACTGCCTTGGAAAAGGGGACATTACATATTCATAGACGAAAAAAATCTTATTTATATGACTAATTCCATCTAGGTATTACCATGGAGTTGTAAGTTTGTAGTTATTTGTATGTCCCCTTTTGAGGAGTAATACGAAGTGACTAACTAGCCTATCTTATCCCCATAGGTTAAATTCAGGCAAAAGGGAATATTTTAATTTCATTATTTAATATTATCCGATCAAGTTCATTTTATGGATAATATTATTTAATTAATTTAATAAGTCTCATAAAGTGACAAGAGGAAATATTTAACGGAGTTAATAAGGTCACTTTATTTTTCGAGATTTAAAAAGAAACATTAAAATACAAGAATTTGAAAAGTTCTTCTAGTGGCTTTAGGGATTAATACAAAAGTGCTTTTGAAAGCCCATTTTCGGAGGGTTCATTGTTTTTGATGAAATTGGAGAGTTTTGGAGAACACAAAAACCTTGGACAAAACCTTAAGGGATACTGGTTTCGGTAGTGCAAGATTCTACCCTAGCTGGTTGCTAAAGAGTCATTCGGATTTCTTTTATTGGGATACAATGATTGGAGTTTGAAATTCATGAAGTCTTGTACGAAGACGAATTTCAAGTTGGAGGATTTCAGTCCATAGACAGGAAAATATAAAATAATATTAATGTTGTTACTGTCTAAAAGATGTGCAGTTATATCAAACTAAAGAAGTCATACATCTCATTATTCTAGCCTAGTTGTACGATTGCATCACAACTTATAGTCGATGGAAAAATGAAACTACATTTCAAATGTATTGAGGAGGGCATGAGTTTGACATTTTGAAAGAAGCATATAAGGATAGTGTTGACGTGTTTTTTATGACAACACCAACACAGAATAAAATGTCCAATGGTCACTCTATTCTCTCTTGATCAAAGTATCCCGCATGCTAAGATTGCGTGAAAGTTCATGCGTTCAACTCCAAGGTTCCTTTTATTGCGAATAGACTCAGTTGGTTGATGTGAATATGCTGGGTATTCAAGGGGACTTACGTAGTTGTTTGATTCTGTGAAGCAGTTAAGACATGAATGATTTGACAATATTGCTCTGATTCCTAAGTTAACCGAGAAAATACTGAATTTAAAGGAGATAAGGGGAGAAATTCTACAATCTACTTCTAAAAGGTGGAATGTGAGGATTAGCTTCAACAATCTTCAAACCAAACTTTGTTTTGCCTCCCCTTCGGACAACTCTGACAAAGTTGGTGCAATCTTCAAAGGATGAATAAGATATTCAAATTATGATTCAACATGCGCACCCCATCACAACGATGCAAGTGAACACATACGAATCACAATCGAAGTTAGGTACTGAAATTCCAGTTGACCACGTAGGGCAGACTTACCGTCAGCAAGCCCGCTAGTGGTATGGATAAAGGAAGACTTGTCCAAACTAAACACCACACTCCACAATTAACGACTACTTGCATGAAATAAAAGTCTATTTTACTCTATCTATTTTGAATTGGAAAAATGAAATGGCCTTGCTAGCTACTCATAACAAAAGAAGAAATCACCAAGCAATGAAACTCTTTGTATTATGAAAAGTGTTCACAACAACCGTTTACAAAACTTTCAAAGGAAAGTTTTCTTCCCTCCTCAATCTAAGCTAACTTCTAAGCTAAATGCTATATGCCTTCTACTCTCTAGCTCTGATTCAACTCTTGATCTAATGTCTAATAGATTACAAATGAGGGGGGATGCCCCTTTAATAATAAGTCCAATTCAGTGGACGGTTCAAATCTGATTACAATAAAGGTCCCAGATTGAGCCACCTATGCCCTAATTAGGGTTTCTGCCCTAAAAAACGACACCGAGAGGAGTGGGCAATAAATGCACAAAATATTCTCCACTCCCCTGCAGAAACCATAATGAGCAATTAATGCCCATCACCATCTTCTAGAAGATCCTCATCTAGCAGAGCGTTCCCATGGTCCTTCTCCCGAATAGCAAACTCGATCAACCGGGCCAATAACGCCTCAACCTCCTGAATTGAAATTGGTGGAATATGGTTGAGTTGAAATTCCAAGACTGCTACCGTCTGTCTGTGCCGAGTGTAAGACTTTCTCCATGCCATCAAGGTGTCCTGGGTATTCTGAATTATACTAGAGAAAGTGGAGACATTCTCAAAGTCATCCTGGACAAGCGACCTCGCAGCCGAGAAGAATGGAGCCAATTTGTCTCTCAAACCATCAGCAGTTATTTCCTCTGGAGCCAACCTTCTAGCAAATATGGCCTCCAATGTATTAAGGACTCCCTCCAAGATGTTGCCCATTGCCTTCCTAACTCTGGCTGAATCTGCCCTTGCTGCATTTTGAAACCCACGGCCTGTGACCACCGAGGAGTACCAATTGGTGAAATCATACCTGTCACCCTCCTGAATTACACCTCCAACCACCAAGGTCTCTAGAGGTATATGCATCAAAGCCCCCAGATGAAGAACAGTCTTGGTCTAATAGATGCTGGTATCGCCCTAGGCTTGATCCACCATGTCCATTCGCGCCAAAATATTTGAGGCCTGCTGATAAGCATTGGCAAGGTCCTCCATGAATTTCTCTGTCTTAGCCCGAACATGGCTAACCCATTTGTCCGCTTCCGTTTCCATCTTCTTTAAATCTTCTAAGCCAATAACTGACTCCCTCAGAAGCTCTGGTGGGAGCTCTACTGCTAGGTTTGCCTGTTCAACTGGACGTGCTAGACTCTGCACATATCCTATCAAGGTCTTGTGCTCCTTCTTCAACTTCTTATACTTTCCCTCCGTGCGGAGCAAGTGGTCTCTTAGCGCCTGATAGGAGTTATCGAACTCCTCAACAATTTGGGCTCCCATAGGACGACCCAAATCTACTGTGGTGATCACATAATTCTCGGGCCTCTCCTCGGCTCGATCACATTCCTCCCTTGGGACAGCAACCTGAAGTGTGCGAGAGCCCGACTCATCAGTTGAGATCTTTGAAAATTTCCTGGCTCTCTTCGTCTCCGGTGGCACACTAATCCTTCTGAGGAACTCCTCCATTTCAACTATCGGATCTGTATCATCCTCGGGATCCCTTCTCATTCTATCGGTAAGCCAATCCGGCACCATCTGTTGTGGATTGGAAACGACGAGGGGCTGTTCCACCGTTGCCTCCACCTCATGCACTCCTCTTCTAACACTATTCTACTCGGGTTCATCACTCTCCACGAGCTAAGTATCTCCTGACCCTTGGGTCCCTTGTTTTGTGTTTTCCTCTTCTTCCAATGTCACGTCCAACATCTGCTGGAAACGAGTATTCGTCACCATTTACTCTTCTTCCTCCTGTTGGCCACCT
The DNA here is from genome assembly GCA_007115665.2 of Sequoiadendron giganteum. Classification (NCBI taxonomy): domain Eukaryota; kingdom Viridiplantae; phylum Streptophyta; class Pinopsida; order Cupressales; family Cupressaceae; genus Sequoiadendron; species Sequoiadendron giganteum. Next base: position 5,436 of record VCHN02001571.1, read on the forward strand.
TTGGGTGCACTGACGCTCAGGCTGTCCGACTCCCGGATGTTGGGCTGATCCACTTCCTCAAGTTCCCGCTCTTCATCCAATCCTGCCCTCTGATCAGCAAATAATGAAATCACTCTCAAACTCGAAGACTGAGTTTGTGAGTGCGTGGGTGATGCTTGTTCCATCCTCAAAGGTATCGGCTGGGTTGGCACCGCTTCCTGTGCTTGGGCAACTTGTTTTCCTCTTCTCGCCGATAGTGGCCTTTGATCACCCATCAAGTCATAAGTAAGGGCGATTGATCTGCTCTTAAGTCTGCATACATGCCTATCGACCCAAGCCCTTGTGAAAGTCATCACCGGAATAGAGAGCATGTCCAAGTCCATGATTTCTGGCTCGGACCAATCAGGTGGTGGGACCGGAGTATCCCTGACTGACTCATAGTCAGGCTGTATGACATTTACATCCTTTTCCACCTGGTCGGGAACTGGAATGACTTCACACTCCCTGATTAACTTGAGAGGGAGTCTGGTAAACATCCTTCTCCTTATTTCAACCTCATCAATAGCATTTGCCCAAAAATCTTTAATGTGGGCCTTGTGCCTGTACTCAACATTCTGCACCATTCGGATGTTTCTGTAAGGATCAAAATCCTGCCTGCCTATGTGATACGAGAGATGAAAGAATTGCAGCTCATTCTCTGCCTCTCGAGCTGCCTGCAAGGAGGGGCATACCTCACTGGAATTCCCCATGGCGATAGGGAAGTCAAGTCCACCCTTCTTCTTCTTCTTTTGAATCTTATCATAGGCAATCAATTGCCTAGATACTTCTAGCATTACTATATGATCGGTGGGGTACCTCGGTAACCAGTATGGATACGAAGTGAACCCCTGCAGCCTAATGTATGTGAATTTTGGAAATTGGATGAGCCAATATCGATATTCTTTGATCAACGCCTATGCTTCCTTTGATATTCTTTGCTGCGTTCTCTGTTGAAGGGTCCTTGTAATGTGCATTGTAAATGCATCATTTGCCCACTTGTAGCTGGCAGGGTTAGTCAAATGTAACTGTGTGCAGGCTTCATGGATTTTGAATTGGTCAGGGGCACAACCGATTGGCTCTTTGTACGTGATCCCTCTGTACTTGGTCATCCTCGCCAGCATATACATTACGTACGAGCTCATATAGAAAGTCTTTGTCCTCCTCAGGCTCCTGAATTGTTCATCAATGTTGTCGCTAATCATCCTAGCCCAATCAACACACTCCTTTCCCTCCAAGATGATCTCGATGAAGTAGAACATCCAAGGCTCGAAGATGTAGGCCTGTGCACTCCCATTTATTCGACTCAACATCATTATCAAGTCACAGTATTCTTGTTTCACATCCTCGGCAATTATCTGTTTTGGGAGTTTAGTGCGGGGTGGCTTTGGCTTTTGCATCCAGACTCTGTTGATGACTGCAACAACCCTCTCGAAGGAGGAGGAGTACATTTTGTCCGCCCTCTCCTTTGTTCTGTATAGCATCCTCTCGGAAGTAGGAATCCCAAATGCCTCCTCAATAGCATCTAGCGTGAAGTTGGCAAGCAATTTGCCATCTGGAGAGACAATGGTTCTACGCTCCGACTTATAGCAATTTGCGCACTCCATGATTAATTCTAGACACTGAATTGCTAGTGAAAAACTAGCGGTTGCGTAGATTCCACTTTTCATAATATTATTTGCCGTGACTGACGATTGATGGCCCCCTTGCCCGAACATCCTTGACTTGAGTGCATTCGGATTAAATGAACCGAGGTTGGTGTCATTTAATCCCACCAACTTTGAAGTAATTGCCGACTTTGGAAGAAATGGCTTGGCGAGCCTTTTGATCATTGCTTGTCGGGACGAGCTTGGCTTGCCCGCTTCGGTATTTGCAGCTCTGCCTGCGGCTCTGCTTGTTCCTGTAATATCTTTTGCTCCAGCCATCTGCAAAAATAAAATAGAATAATAAGTTAGTTTACAAATTTTAATAAAATAAAAAAATTCCCGAGATGGCTGCGAATACGGAGTTAGCTTTGAAAATAAAATTCCTCAGCATAAATTTCTAACTCCAAACCTCAAACTATATAAAATCTTCCGAGCTTAGAAAGAAGCTTTCAGCAACTTCACTTCCGACTGGTGAAGAAAAATCGCAACAAACTAATAACTTTCAGCAATGTGAATAATTTCTTCAACACAAATAATTCGAATTGTTGACTTCAACTTGTCAACTTCAGCAATTAGAAGAATAAAGAGATCACTTCCGTATGAAATTTCGAATTTCTTCTCAACTCCAATAGCAATCAACTTTCAACAGTTCGACTTATAAAATCCTCAGCAACTTCAAGAACTCTTATGCTACTTCGAAAATGACTTCTTCAGCACTTCGAGAATAAGACCTTCAGCAAATAAGAAAATCTCTGCAACTTCGAAATTCTGCAGCAACTTCAACTCTCAGCAATTTGAAAATAAAATCTCCAGCAACTTCAAGAACTCTTTTGAAATTTGCAGCAACCCACTCTCAGCTCTTTGAAAATGTACTCTCCAGCAACTTTGCTCTTTAGAAAATGAAAAACTCAAGCTCACTTTTAGCAACCTCAAAAACGATTTCAATCTCTCAAATAATTTCTCACTTTAGCAACTCTCAGCACTTCGAAATGTGAGAAGAAATGAGAGAAATGGTTGTTTAAATAACTCTTCACAAAGAATCCTGCCAAGTAGTGCTGGAGTTATTTTTAGTACCTTCATCAATTCACCACTCTCTCCACTTAGAATCTTCTATTTCAGGCGCAGTAGTGGGCTAGCCGTCGGTCAGTCATCATGGCAGTTGCCATTAATGAGGATTCCTTCCTTGCAAAATTCGAATTTTTCCTCTAGTCTGCCAATTTAACTCTCAGTAATTTAAACAACTCGCGAGAAAATCACTTGACTTGATTGAAAATTCCATTTTAAAATCCTTGCGGAGTTTGATTAAATTGAACTCGAAAAATTCATGGGAGATGTAAATTCATTTCCAACTTGTTAAAATGTTTGTCATTTAAATTTTCAATTTCATAAAATTTTCCTTAGACATTTAAAATCTTCTCTTCAAAATATTCAACTCCGTTGATCTGAAACCACTTGCTTGCTCGAAATAATCCATCCTCTGAGATTTAATTTCCCTTAGGAAAATAATCTAGGCAAAACAAATCCCCTCTGAAAATATTAAAATTTCCCTTAGGAAAATAATTTAAAACTCTGTCAACTCATGGGTGCATTTTAAAGAGGTTCATTTAATTTTCCACTTGACCCATGGAAAATATTCATCAATTGTTTCCGCCTTGAAAATAAAATTTCATCACTTCGCCCACTTCATTTAAATGTCTTTGGAAAAAAATTAAAATTCATCCAAGGGCGCATTTTTCCTTAGTGAAATTTGTTTCACTTAGAAAATATTTCTAGCATTTTCTTCCTTGGCGTATTTCCCTTCAGTGAAATATTTGTCTCCATGCCTTAGGAATAAAATTTAAATCCCTCTTATTTCTTTGGCATATTTCTTCTTGGTACCTTCTAATTTCCATGTCTTAGAGGATTTTCAAATCACCCACAAGCTAGGCGCACTTGATATGCTAAGCTTTCACCTTGCCTTAGACGTTTTTTACTTAGAAAATTTTCATGCTTCACCTTTGCTTGAGGGCGCATATTAGCCTAGAGGCTTTCACTTTATTTTCCATGGACTTTGAAATTCTCTGCTTGCTTGATCTAGGCTTGGGCGCATTTGACATAGCCCACTTCCATTTCACAATGCCTTAGCATTTTTTTGTGTTAACTCTTCCATGGTGGGCGCCTTTGATGTTGCTAGCTTTCAATTTATGCCTTGGAAAAATATTCACTTACCTTTACAACAAGTTGGGCGCATTTCACCCTTGATGCTTTCATTATCCATGCCTTAGAAAAATTCCCTAGACTCCTAGCACAAGGGCGCATTTCCATGGTGGAGGTTTTGTTTGATGGGTGCATTTGGAAGGGGTTACTTTTATTTTTAACACTTAGGCGTTTTCCTCTTTTCAGCAACTTTGGGCACATTTACATGTGGGAGCTTTCATTTGGGGCGCATTTCATACCCCTCAATTTCATTTTACAGGCATTAGGATATCTCTTAAAACGCCTTTTAACTTGTCTTGGGCGCATTTTGCCTATGGAGCTTCCATTTACGTGCCTTAGAAATATTTCGGCCTTCCACTCACCTTTGGGTGCAAATTAGAGGTCTTACTTCCATTTTTTCCTTAGGCGTTTTTAGCCTATTCCTTGGGCGCATATTGGGTAGACAACTTTCATCTAGGGGCGCAAATGAGAGGGTGAGCTTTCACTTTCTCTTGAGGGCGCATTTCACCCTTGATACTTTCATTTGTGTGCCTTAGGTGTTTTTACTAAGCCTCATCTTCCCTTGGGCGCAAATTACATGGTGGGCTCCAAGTTGAGGGCGCAAATAGGGGTGGCTACTTTTGTTTCATGCCTTAGAGTATTTTCAAGGCCTAACTTTATCTCCATCATGGGCGCATTTTGAGTGCCATGCTTTGATTTCCAATGCCTTAGAATAATTTGAAGGCACTTCCAAGGTGGGCGCATTTGAGAGGGTATGCTCTCATTTTCTCACAATTAGTAAAATTTTCATGCCCTTGTTTGCTCTTCACCTTCACATTCCATTTTTAGTAAGCCTTTGCTACTTTGACTTCCACAGCTCTGTTTGTCATGAAATTTTCACCATATGATCCCTGTAGTCTGATGAACTTGTTTTTGCCTATCTCTTGCCCTGACCTGCTATTTATAGTAAGTTCCAAAGCTGCCTGACTTCTGTAGCTCCGTTTTACTTGAAACTTGCTATGCCTAATCCTGATAACTCAAGTGCCCCGTTCACACTTACCTCTGACACAGACCTGCTATTTATAGCCCTAAGATGACTTACTAAAAATAGTAAGTTCTCCGATTTCGCTCAAATTTTGCCAGTAGGTTGCTTGGATGATACTGATCCTGATGGGGTACTTCACTTTGGCAATTTTTGGATTTTACTCCCTATAAAGTGGAAACCCTAATCCTGATCTGCATGTACCCTGAACGGTCTTTGTTTGACTTTGTTTCTTCTGCATGTCGCTTTGCTTGCTGAACTGGAGTATCGAGCGGCTGTCTGAGTGTACTTGCTAAAAATAGAAACTGCCTGGAAAGTGACCAATCCACTGTCGGATGATTTTGCATGTCATATTGCCCATGGGGTCTCAAAAAACCCAGAAAAACCCAGAAAACTGATCTACATGCGGGCACTGGCTAAAAATAGTAAGTCCGTGAAAACTGACTCATTCCGTTTGCATGTCATATCGTTGCAAAGCTCTCGAAAAACCCATGAGGAATATCCGGACATGCGTTGAAAAACTCTGCATGCAAACCCTAAAAATAGCCTCTGAAAGTTGAACTCTGAAAGTCAACTTCTCGGTTTGCATGTTATATCACTGCGAAGGTTTCGAAAAACCTAGAAACATTCCCCAGACATGCATTTGAAAAGCTCTGCATGCAAACCCTAAAAATAGCCTCTGAAGGCTGAACTCTGAAAGTCATTACCTCGGTTTGCATGTTACACCACTGCGAAGGTTTTGAAAAACCCAGAAACATTCCCTAGACATGCATTTGAAAAGCATATGTGAAGATCCTGAAAATGGCTCCTGAAGCCTGAACTGCTAAAAATAGCAAGTTGTCTGATTTTGCCCAAATTTGGCGTGCAAGTAGCTCGATGTATTTTGAATGTGATGGAATTGACAAAATTCCAAAATCTCGATGAAACAGTCCTAGATTGTGCACTTACTATAAATAGGAAGTTGTCAGAATTCAGTAAAAATTTAGTGGGACTTTGTTGGAAGCTTGGTGATTGCAGTCCTAGGCTCAGATTCCAATTTGATAACTTAGTTTGACCTTTAAAAAGCCTGGATGATAGGAAACCCTAATTTCACAGACTTAACCAATATTTCAACCCGGGTCAAACGATGGGACATCCCCGAAAGGACAGAAAGACCAGAGAGCGAGAGACGCAAAGCCAAAAGACCAGAATGGAGCAAAAATTAGGGGGTCCCCATTTGAATGGTGCAATGTGTGAAAAAGGTCACAACAGATAGGTTGTTTATGATAGCCGTACAAAGTGTTGTACAAAGCCTTGAAGGAGTCATGTAGGCTATATTGGAGGATGCAATTATTATTGGGAGGTTAGAAGTCTTAACTCCACATCAGCAAGAGTCAAAGTTGGTGGTCGAGTCAATAGAGGGAGGCACAACAACAAAACTAAGGCAGTCGATACTATCTTCCTAGCTGCCATACTATTTCATGAACCTTCCGGACAATCTACAAAAAGGAAAAATTTGTGTTGTACCATGTTACGGGAGCTGCTAGTGATTGAAACAAGTTAGAAGCTAAATATAATTGTTTTGCAATTTGACATTCATAGGGATATTGCTGTGGTATCAATTGAACCAACAACTGTAAACTGCATAATCATATATCTAAATATACATCACTCTATGACTGTAAATGAGTTGCTACCTGAATTTAAAGCTTGGAGCTGTTATTATGTGTTGGTTTGTTGTGTGGAAATTATGCTAACATTACCTTAAGGGACTCAGTAAGAAAAACACATTCAAATCAATTACCGACAAACTACTTGATGAAATGTTTGTACACATGAAGTTATAAAAATGAAAAAAAAAATTGTATAGAAAATTAGCTCAGGATATTTCATTATTTTTCCAATTTCAGATCAGTATTGTTGATTCTTAAGAGTTCATAGATTTATATTTGATGTTGGTTGAGTAATCTTAGTTTATTATATTTCCAAGGAATATATTCTAATGGTGGTTGATTGTATCATCTAAATGAATTGATCACAACTCTTCCTAAGACTATTGTGCTTATTTAAAGTGTAATAATCCACCCTATTTTTTATTTTTATTTTGCGATATAGAAGATATAAATGCAATGTCTTCAACACTTTTTGATCACATAGATCCTAGAGTGGGAAGGTGAGAGCATATAGTGCCTCCAACCACACAACTAATCTAAATGAATGCAATTACAAAATGATATGGAAGAAAACCAACCAGAATACGTAGGCAATAGAGTTAGCCTAATCAACACCTCTTTGGTGGACTTTGTAAAATGGCACACAGGTGATAGAGCCAACCTTATCAACAGCTGTTCAGTGGTTTGTTTGAATGCAATGCAATGCAAGCCACTAGTAGAATGTGTAAGCTTGACTCAAAGAAAAATGGTCAATAATGCTAGTTTTCTCATGCCAAAATGGGCTAAATGATTATGCTATAATGGTTGGTGGTAAAGTGTCCCTTACAATATGAAAATGTAGACAAAGAAAGCCTCCGACAGTACTACCATCCAGGGTTTACAAGATTAGCTTGAAATGCATTACAAATGAACAATTGATGAAGTAAATTGTTGTTATTAAACTGATATAAATTTCTTGTTATAAAAATCAGACCGCTGCCTTATCTAGAATAAGGCCAAATGACATTGACAAACAATATAATCATGTAACCAACTAAAGAACACCTTATAAGGATAATGAAAGGTGTTGTAGGTTTGATACACTTTGATAGTTTTCGCACTGTCAAATCAGGTTTGATACACACAGGTAACATGTTGTAAACTCTTCTATATGTTGGTACAAAACCCCAAAATAAAGGAAACAAACCCCAAACTGAAAAACCACTCATAAGGCATTCTAGACTACTACTAATTACACTGAAATATATTTCATATCAGTCTGGTAAACATTTTCAAACATGTACAGGTTTGAAACAGAGTCCAAAGCAGCTGGTACTAGTGTTCCAAGACTCAGACTCGCCTCGGACTTGGCAAGCCGATTTTTGACTTGGACTCAGACTCGGAGCCTAGACTCGACAAATTGAAAAACCCAAGAAATTCAGAGGTTTTTAAGGATTTAAAACTTGTTTCATGCACCCTTTAATAAATAAACCTTAAAGACACAATAACCTCATCAAATAAAAACTACTTGATCCCATACAAAAACATACATCAATCACAAAAGTATAAACGCAAATTTTAGTTGAAAGAAATAACACATTTAGATATATAAATATTGTCCAATGTATACAAAATTCATGGAATATGAAATCTATGGCATCAAAACAAATATCAAAACTAAAAATATAAGTCTATGGCTCAGAGAAGGTTGCATTATTCATCCCAACATCACGACAAGTCATGCACTAGCATCTAAGATAGGTCCTAGAAGATGATGTAGCCATGATATTTGCTTTTGTCTCAATGATTGGTGTGTATATTCAAGTGGGGAATTTATTATTAAAGTTTCCTTGAAGCCTTCAAGACTGCATGTTTTGTTATCAAGCTCATTAACAAACAGGAATGGTAAGGTAAAAAGGTAAATGGTTATGTTCTAGCTTGACCTTAGCTAGCATTCCAATAGATGGGATTGTTCTATGATTTTCCTCTGTAGGGCATGATTGATACATTTTTGCATTATGAAAATGGCTTTTCTTGCCAACTATGACTTAACTTGTATTCAACAGTACAATGATTGTAGCATGCCAACTTTGCCTATGGCCATCCTTGTATACTAAACAAGTTTGTCCAATGTATGAAACAAGATAATCCTTGATTGTGGCTTTAATTGTGAAGATGTACAGATTTGCAACAAGGGATATGTATTTTGTAGGTTTTATGATCATGATTCATCATTGGCCTATTACATGCTTAGACTTATAGTTTGATGGGGTTTTGGGGGAAACACCCCAATGAGGCAATGCCCCTCGCGGGGGTCTGGGGGCAACGCCCCTAGCAAGGTCAAGGGATAGTGCCCCTTGTGGGGGTCCGGGGGCAACGTCCCTTGCGGGGTCGAGGGGCAACGTCCCTCATTGGGTCTAGGGGCAACACCTCGAGCACACTCCTTGTCTCGATACAAGGCGGGGTCAAGGGGCGGAGCCCCTGCCACCAAGCCCAAATGAAGACCTTCAAAACCACACAGACCTTCATGGCACACACCATTTTCATATTTTTTTGTAAATCCTAGATGGGCATGTCATAAACCAAACAAGCATTGAAAGATTGTAATTTTAAAAAAAAAAAATTAATTAAAATGGCCGAGTCCTAGGCTTGAGACTTGCCGAAACCCAACGAGTCTGGCGAGTACTCGAAGCCTGAGTTTCCTAGTCCCGTCAAGCCTGGCTCGGCTTGCAAGTTGCCAAGTTTGGGTGATTCTTGGAACTTGGTACAATAGATGCAATAGGTACAATATCATCAATATCTCATGAAAATCACCAAAAGCTTCTTGAATATGCATTGTAAACCTTTGCACATCAAAACATGTCAAAGCACATCAAAAGTCGCCATTAAAATAGCAGCTAGAAATCAAACTCAACTTTGTAGCATAGTTGTGACTTCAAGATGAAATCACCAAATCCAGCTAGGACGGTTATCGTCTCCAAAACTGGTACTTTAAGAGGGTTTTTGTCCTCAAGAAATATGAAGAACTCTTTTCTTGCTAGCTAGCAGGGTTATTGTAGCTCCAAAACTGGTATTTTAAGAGGGTTTTTGTCCTCAAGAAATATGAAGAACTCTTTTCTTTCTTAGAGCACAAGAGAAAATAAAAATATCACAACCTGTCTTCTCAAAACCGAACCTACTTTTATAACCTATTTAGAGCTATTTGATTCCAACTTGCTTTGCTAATTGTTAGGTAATCGTTATTAAACCTTCTGTACCAATGGTCTGCCATATCATTGTACTTATCAACCCTCAATCATACCATTTAGAGTTATTTCAAAAAACTAGTTTGGAGGTGTTTCATACATATGGGAGTGTTGTTGCATTCATCATTTGGTATTCCTAACTTATTTCAGATTTTGTCTCTTTATATCAGACCTTAGATAAACTGTTGAGTTGATTATTATGCATAGGAATTCTCCAAAATTAGAAATTATATATATTTTCCAGCTATAACATTCTCATATTTTGCTTGTAATTTTCTGTGCAGTTCTCTTCTAGTAAAGATATAAGATTTGTAGTTGATTTTAGTATTTGTACGTTTGGAAGGCTATGCTGCCAAGACATTAGTGAACCAATTTCATTTCTAGCATTATTAATTTTGATGTTAATTTGTGCAATTTTCTACTAGATCTAGAATTTGTAATTGTTTTGAAAGGCCTACCACCAAAACTAGTTTCAATCATTTTTAGTTATAACTTGTAATTAACTTGGAAGGTTTTCTGCCACAATAAACATATCTTTGCTTCTAAATTTTGTAACAGTTTGCAATATTGAGTTGTGTGGCTTGCCATTAACAAACATATTTATATAATATTATTCCAATCCTCCACCTTGTCCTCATTGGGATCTTGATGATCAAAAGGTGCTAAGATTTCATGCTTTTGTTCATTGTTCATTGTAAAATCAAGAAAATTCAGTTTGGCACATTACACCAAATTCAAAAACCAAGTGTATGTAATTATAATCACTATCTCATGCAATCAATCATGTAGTCCCTAGATAACCTCTAGCTACTAATGAATTCTTATTACAATGCTGAATGCAATCATGAGAGTCTAGTATACTGATAATTGATTCTATAGAATGTGGGTTATCTATTCACAACACTACTATTTCTTGCTTGACTCAACAAAATGATCATAAAATAATTGTAAAAATATAATATACAATTTAGAACACAATTTTTCCAATAACCATAACATTTCCCAAACTCCCGGCATATCCTACCCTTGAGTGAGAACCTTATAGTATTAAATACATTTTTTGTTATACCAAGAAGTACATTCAACGTGTGTTAAATTTAATCAAATCTAATCTGATTATATTCTAAGGGAGAATAAGTAAATCCTAGATCTCAATTTACTTGAATGAATTCTAAGTCAGATTTCTAAAGTCCTGTGTTTCAGATCTTCTGATTGCAGAACATCTGTAGATTTCAATATCTACAATAGAAGATTGTAACCATGCTTTACACCTGTAGGAGGAGACACACCTTCAAGGGGAGATGCGCCCTATGAGAGGACGTGTCCCTTGAGTGTGTGGGTTTCCTTTAGTCAACCGATAATAATAGGTGGCTAACATCAAACACACACATGTATTTATCAAACAGCGTTTAGAGTATATAAAGTTCGATCATCATTTATAATTCGAATTTTATTCATGCTTAGAAATTCGAATCACTTACTTTCAGAAGTTATATATTTAATAAGTAATTTCGATTATATATAAATGATGATGATGCATAAATGCAATCATCATTTATATCTGACCGAAGCTACCTTAAATCAACACTCCCTCTTAGCTAGGGAAGATAACGCAAAACAAGTAAGAATAGATATCACCTTACACGTGATATCAAAGATATGGTATGATTCCAAAAATTTGTCAAGTCACATGGCATTCTTCATAACACATCTTTATTATGGTATGTGCACTGACATAAAATCATATGATGGCTACCATAATAGTTCATGGCATGTGCACGGATATATATAAATATATCCACCATGATTATCTCATAAGGAACATAACGATCTTCAATTTTTCTATCAAGTCACATGATAACTATCAAGATGTCCACGAGATACTATCATCATATGTCCACAGATATCAAGTCACATGATATCTATCATGATAGTTCAACACATCATTGTAGAGTTGTCACTTTACAATGTCAAATACAAGTGTTCATTATTAGAAAGATCATCACCTTTCAATAATGTACACAGGGGGATAGAGGGCCCATAAAGTCATGGAGTCACACACATGACAAAAGAGTTTACACATTAAACATCTTTAAATATATTAGTACAACTAAACAATTTGAATCTCAATCATAATATCAAATTACATTTCAACCATACCAAGTTTCTTCCTGAAGTGTTCAACTTTAACTCTAGAGAGAGGCTTGGTGAGAATGTCTGCTGTTTGGTCATTTGTACTAATATACTCCAACTGGATCACATTCCTTTCTACCATGTCTCTTACATAGTGGTAAGGGATCTCAATATGCTTAGATCTATCATGGAATACTGGATTTACTGAAAGCTTGATGCAACTCTGATTATCACAATGGATAATGGTAGGATTCAAGGGCTCACCAAAAAGGTCCCACTAGTAGTTTCCGGAGCCATACTACTTCTTGTGCCCCCATAGAGGTGGCAATATATTCAGCTTCTGTCAAGCTTTGTGCTATTGAAGACTGTTTTCTGCTGATCCAAGAGATCATAGCTGATCCTAAACTGAAGCAACATCCTGATGTGCTTTTCCAATCGGTTACACTTCCAACCCAATCTGAATCAGAGTATCCACGTAGATCTAGTTGGTCATTTCTGTAAAGAAGACCATATCCAATAGTGCCTTGAAGATATCTCAATATGTGTTACACATCCATAAGGTGAATTTCCTTTGGCTCACACATGAACTGGCTTAGAGCATTCACTGCATAGCAAATATCAGGTTTGGTGTTAACCAGGTACATCAATGATCCAATCATTTGTCTAAATAGAGTGGAATCTGCAAACTTAGAGTCCGTTGCTGCTTCTTTTAGTTTGTGAAGATTGGTTTCCATAGGTGTAGACATGGGTCTACAATCCAACATTCCAAATCTCTTCAAAATATCAATAGTATACTTTCCTTGATTTAGTATGATGCCATCTGATTTCTGCCAGACTTCTAAACCCAGGAAGTAATGTAAAATGCCCAAGTCTTTCATGTCAAATTCTGAAGTTAGATCCTTCTTTCCTTGAGCAATGAGGTGATTTTCTCCTATTATCAGCTGGTCATCAACATATAAAATAATTATTAGCATATCACCTTTAATTACCTTAAAATAAAGATTTGGGTCTACATCATTCTTGGAAAATCCTAGTCCCAAGAGATAGCTATCAATTCTTTCATACCAGGCCCTAGGAGCTTGTTTAAGTCCATATAGAGCTTTCTTTAATCTGCATACATGTGATTCAGGTTTATGTATCACAAAACCTTCAGGCTGCTCTAGATAGACTTCCTCTTCAATGGTCCCATTTAGGAAGGCAATTTTCACATCCATTTGATGGATCTTCCAACCTTTAGCTGCTGCAATAGCTATCACTGCTCTCACAGATGTGTACCGGGCAACAGGTACAAATGTCTCTTCATAATCAATGCCTTCCTTTTGTGAAAAACCTCTGGCCACAAAGCGTGCCTTATGTTTTTCTATACTACCATTAGCAACATGTTTGATTTTGAAGAGCCATTTGGAAGAAACAACAGATTTCTCTTTTGGTCTAGGCACTATATCCCATACATCATTTTTCAAAATGGACTGATACTCTTCTGTCATTGCATCCTTCCATACTTGATGTTTGAAGGCTTCTGTAACACTAGTGGGTTCTGAATTGATGATTTCATTCATTAGGGCACCATAGCTAGAGAACCTTTTAGGTCTCTTTACTTTCCCTAAAGGTTCCCTTGGGTGCTGCATGAATCTCAGCTTCTTTAATCATTTTCCTAGCCCAAAGTGGTCTCTTCTTGCTGTTGTCATTTGGGTTCTCTTCTGAAGCAGATTGAAATTCACTTATTGTTTCTTCAGGATGCTCGCTCTGAATCTCTGGAGTAGGTTCCACTTCTAAGGCTCTAGGGGAAGTATGAATTTCTATCTCACTTGAACTCCTTGCCTTTTTGAATGCAAGGTTTTCTTCAAAGATGACATCTCTGCTTAGTTCAATTTGTTTCTGCCCGGGTATGAATATCCTATAGGCTTTGGAAGTTTCACTATATCCCACAAATACCCCTTTCTTTCTAGAAGGTTCTAGTTTGAATCTCTTTTCTTTAGGTACATGAATGTAGACTGGGCAGCCAAAAATCCTTAAGTGACTAATGTCAGGTTTTATACCCGTGAAAGCTTCTTCAGGAGTCTTGTTGTCTAGATGGGAATGTGGACATCTATTTTGGATGTAAACAGCAATCCTAGAGGCTTTTGCCCAGAATGAGGTTTCTATGTTCTCGTCAAATAACATTGCTTTTGCAGCTTCTACAATAGTTCTATTTTTCCTTTCAGCAACAACATTTTGTTGAGGGTTGTAGGCTACTGTAAACTCCCTCTTAATCCCAGCATTTATGCAAAATTCCTTAAAGATTTCAGAGGTATATTCCTTCCCATTGTCTGTCCTAAGAATTTTGATTTTCTTCCCGGAGAAGTTTTCAGTGAGAGCTTTGAACTCCTTAAACCTTTTAAGGATTTCCATTGACTCTTTACACTTAAGAAAATAAATTCAAGTCTTCCTAGAGTAGTCATCTATAAATATTACATAATATAGGAAGCCTGCAATGGAGGGTACAGACATAGGTCCACATAAATCAGAGTGAACCAATTCTAACACTTCTTTGGTTTTACTCAAACTATTATGGAAGGATCCCTTTGTATTCTTTCCTAGGGCACACCCTTTACAAGCTCCTTCATGAGTTTGTTTTAATTTAGGCAATCTTGTTACTAGTTTTTCGACTGAGGCTAGGGCACGTAAACGAAGGTGTCCTAATCTTCTATGCCAAATTTCATTTGAATCAGAAGTATCAAGGGTAAGGGCTTGCTTGACTTCAGTGCACAGTTTGTAAAGATAACCTTGTTTTATACCTATGGTTTGAGCTTTCTTTATAGTTGAGTTCTTAGGCCATGCCAGAACTTTCCCATCCATAAAGGTAACCCTATATCCATTGTCTTCAACAACAGAGATGGATATTAGATTCCTCTTTATTCCAAGTACGAATAAAACTCCAGTGAGTTGAAGGGAGAGACCAGATTTCAATTTGATGGAGCAAGTTCCAACCCCTTTTACAGGATGTGTAGAATCATCCCCAATAGTTACTTCTTCATAAGTCTCTTCAGTCATGGTGTCTAGGTGTTCTCTGAACCCTGTGATGTGCCTTGAAGAACCACTATCAATTACCCAGTTGTTGATATTGTTAGATACTTGACTTGATAAGGTTGAATAGAATACAAATTTCTCAGAATCATGGTCTGAATTTGATTTTCCTATTTTAGCAAAAGATGCTTGTTGTTTTGTTCTATTAGGGAACTTCATTGCATAGTGCCCATATTGATCACATTTGAAACATTGTATTTGAGAAATGTCGTTCCTCTTCTTGAATGATCCTTTTCCATAGGAATTTCTCTTTCTCTTGAATGATCCTTTCCCGTAAGAATTCTTCTTACCCCTTTTATTAGATGTTGTGTTGAGCACATGAATATCCTCATCTACGGGTTTCTGTTTGTTTTCTTTTGTTGAGAGTCTTGTTTCTTCTTGTAAGCAGTCAGTTCTTAGCCTATCAAATTTAGGGAGTTTAGATCTCGCACTTATTCCTTGAACAAATGACTCCCATGAGTTTGGTAGGCCTCCTAGAGCTATGAGCGTTAACTCCTTGCTATCAATTTGGTATCCAATTGTTGATAATTGATTCCTTAGTTCAGCGATTCTCATGAAGTATGCATTAATAGTTTCTCCTTTGTTTATTTGAACATTGTTGAGTTGTCTTTTTAATGCAAGAGTCCTATTGGTGTTGTTTATTTCAAAGGTGCTCTCAAGGGATTTGAACATTAGATATGCAGTCTCATGTTTTGACAAACTAGGTACTATATGGTCCCTAACTGCATCTACTAAGATTTGCATGGCTTTCGCATTGTTCTCAATCCATTGAGTTTTCTTTGGATCATCCTCTGGTTCTCTCTTGTTTTCTTTCACAAATGAGTCTAACTTATTTTCTTTTAGAATCGTCATGATTCTGAATTTCCATGATGTGAAGTTGTTTGCACCTTCAAGACGGTCTTCAAATCTGATCACACTTGACATTATGAAGAATGTGATGTGAATTTGATTTCTTTAAAAAACACGATTTTCCTAAATAATCTGATTATTTAATTTGATTCGGATTTTCTCAACG
>VCHN02001515.1:0-21760 GCA_007115665.2 Sequoiadendron giganteum
AACTTGGCAGAATGTAAGACCAAGGTAAGGTTGGTTGGGCATTAGGCTAGGTTACGAGGATACCTTTGAGTCAACAAAAAGAAGAAGAAAGAGAAGTTCATACCTTTTTATTGTCATAATGTAAGATCTTTTGTAGATTGTTATATACATCCCTAGGGGACTAGTCTTGCCCCAACATGACACCTTTTCTCGACTCCAACTTAGCATAATGTAAGACCAATGTAAGGCGGGTTAGGCATTAGGTTGGGTCACAGGGATGCCCCTGAGTCAACATATTAAAAAAAGATAAGTGCATACTTTTTTATCATCTTTGAAAGGGGTTTTGATTGAAAGATTTTGATTAATTAGAAATTGATTTACAAAAAAGTAGTAATGTGGTTTTAGTGTACTTGTCGAGAACAACAATCCATTCATATTAAGTAACATAGCATCATTCTCTTTTTCCCTTTGGATCAAAGGTACCTTAGAAGAATCTATATCATCCATGATATTTGCATACAACACTATTACAAAGGGGAAGAGAAGTGTATTATGGAATCAACTAAGAACTAGTGAGGAATGGAAAAGATTGAACCAAAATAGGTAAAAAAAAATTTATTTGTCATAGGATTGAATCTAGAAACTGTGGCTTCACCAATCAAAATTATTTCTTTATTTTTTCTCCCCATATGTCTTTCTATTATTTATCTGTTATATATTTTTCTCATCCTCAATTATCTCTCTTTGTTTATCTATCTTCCTTTGCCCATTTCTAAATTTTCACATTTTTTATATTTTTAGAGTTTATTTCTCTTTATTCTCTCTTTCTCACTCACTATCTATTTGTTTTGTTCTCTTCATCTATCTTTTATCTTTCTCTTTTTTCATTTATTTATTTTATAACTTCATAAAGGTGGCGTTGGTTCACAAAATGCTAAACCAAATCACCATTTCCATATCAGTTAAGGATTTTATTGAAAGGTTGGAGATTGAGGAAAATAAATTATTTTATGTGCATTATAAAGGCCATGACCATGTGGGCATCAATAGTGTAAGTAAATCAACTATTAAGTGACTCAACGCTCGATTCCCAAGGAAAAGAACATCAAAACTGAGAGTTCAATTAGAACCGAGGAAATCAAAGAATAATCCAAAACAACAACAAATTTTATCTTTCTTTTTTTTCTTGTCTCACTTATATACTTTGTTTATCTATTATTTTTCTCTTTTTTTTTTTCATCTATATCTCTCATATCTCTTTCTTCGTCTATCTTTAGTTTTTTGTTCACTATTTTTTCTTACTTTTCTTATATTTTCTTTTTGGATTTGCTTCTAAATTTTATTAAATTTTATTAAATTATTTTTCATTCCTTTTATCTCTCCTCTCTTAAACTTATTTTCTATCTAGTCTTTTTTTATCTCTCTTTTTCTCTTCCTCGTGTTTTTCTATCTCTTTTTTGTTGTTGTTTGTTTATACCATTTTTTGTTTTGTACTAGGCATTTATTTATCTTTTTAGTTTAATAATATTCTTTCCTTTTTTATCTTTCTTTATGCCTTTGATTACTTTTCATAAGTTCAAATTTTTACCCTTTTTTTTGTTTCTATATATGTCCATCATCAATTGGTTTTTAATATTTTTCACTATTTATTTCTTTCATTACCTTTTTCTCTTTATCCCTCTCTTTCTTAATGTTATTTCTTTGTTTTAACCTTTATCTAGCTCATTTTTGCTTTGATTCCTTTTTTTGTATTTTTTATTTGTTTCAATTCTATCTTTTTATTAGTCATTCTATTTTTTTCTCTATTTCTCTATCTTTCGATCTCTTTCTTCATATAGCTATCTTTCTTTTTGTTTTTGTCACTTTGGTTCTCTTGTATCTATTTTCCTCTCTTAATCTCTTTCATTTTGCTCTCTTTTCTTTTCTTTTCTTTCTTCTTTGGTTATTTTGTAAATTTTTCATTGATCTATTTCTTCAATTTCTTTCTATTTTGTTCAATGCATACCTCTTCTTTTCTTCTTCTTTGGTTATTTTGTAAATTTTTCGTTGATCGAGTTATTTCTTTCTATTTTTATCTATTTTCTTGCTTCTTTTTTCTTTAATTCTTTTTCTTTGCTCTCTTTCTTTCTATCTCTTTATTTTTATTTTCCATCTTCTATTTTTCCTTATGATTTAGTTGCTTTCTTTTTATTATTTTTATTTTTGTATGTATTTATGTCTTTCTCTATATATATATATATATTTTTTTAATATCTCCTTTTGTTTTTTCTCTCTTACTATTTTTATTCATTCATTTTATTTGTCATTCTATCTATCTCATTTTTATAACTTTCATTTGATCTCCTTTTTATCTTTTTATTTCCCTTTTACCTTTCCATGTTTTCTCTCTCTCTCTCTCTCTCTCTCTCTCTCTCTCTCTCTCTCTCTCTCTCTTTTCTTCCATGTTATTTGTTGTTTTTTTTTCTTCTCTCTTATTCTATAAGTGTTTTTATTTTCAATCTCTCACCATGACTATTTTTGTTTGTCTATATAATTTTCCCTTATTTTTCTTTATCATTTTTTATTCCTTTCTTATTGGACCATGGATCACAAACACTAGACTTTGGATGTTGGAGTTTGTATCCTTGATCTTTTACATTTGATACAAGATCCCTAGAGACATCAATTCTAAGAATAGATCTTAGCCTATAGAATTTAGATAATAAAATGTAGAATATGCATGTTACATCATAAATCCTAGAACTTGGACCTTATGCTTTAGGAACACAAATCTAGAACCTTAACCCTCAAGATTTTAGAACTTAGATCTTAGACCCAAAAACATTAAATTTGGACCTATAGACATTGAAATGGTGGCCTATTGACCCTGACCAAACTTTTATCTTGAAACACTTTGTTTCCCAACCTTAGAATTTGGAGTTTTCTCTTCTATGTTTTTTCCTCGTATCTCTCTTCCTTTTAGTTTCATTATTATTTATTTTTCATTCTCTCTCTCTCTCTCTCTCTCTACCATCTTGTTTTCTTTCTAATTTTATTTTCATCTCTCTATTATCATTTGAGAATGCTTCATTTCAATCGCTCCTGATTTCTATCTATAATTCTTCTATATTTTCCCTTGATTTTGTTTTTCTTTTGTTTTTCTTTTCTTTCTCTCCTTTTGGACAATAGGTCATGGTCCATAGACTAGTAGTGTTGGGTCTTGGATCCTTTATCCTTGATACTAGACCCATAAACTTGTTAAACTTAAACACTACATGTTGGGTCCTAGAGTTTAGATTATAACATGTAGAACTTGGATGTTATGCTCTTGGCACATGAATTCAAAACTTGGAGCCTAAAAATATCACAATTTAGATCTTATACTTTAGAACCTAAGGTTTATGCACTTAGACCTTAGGATTGTGGATGATTGACCTTGATCAAGAAATGTTTACCCTTTACCCTCAAATCTTAGATTGGGAACCCTAGAGTTGTGGAATATGGACCCTAGACCAAGAAATATTTACCCTATATTATGAACCCTTGAACCCATGTGTTGAGATCATGTATGATTTTATATTGTAGAACCTACACCCTAAACTTGTGGATCGTGGATGTTAGGTAAAAAATGACACTATAACATCAATCGTAGACCCTATTTATTGAATATTTGACCTTTGACACTAGACTATGGACATTGGATCATTGGGACCTAATCGTTGAATCGTAGACCCCAAACTTTGTATCTTCAATCCTTGATCCTTGAATTTGGACCCCAAGACCCCTAAATCACTTGACCTTTGTCATTGGATTTTAAGCATTAAAATTTAGACTCTAGAATGTAGAACAAGGGCTTAGATGTTACTTAGAACCAAACCTTAAGCTCTAAATATGTGATTTAAAAATTCGAAACCTTTAGTTACGAACTTGGATCCTAGATCCTTAGATATTAACTTTGGACCCTTTGATGGTGGCATGGCCATTCATGGCCAATCCGATTAGGTAACATAAATAGAACCCTCAATTGAATCTTCAATCATAGTTATTTTTTATATTTGAAATATTTGTAAGCCCCCTCACAAGGGTAGGTATGTACTTTAAAATTAAGTTTAAAAGAATGTGTATTCATCAAACTAATCATTAGTTTTCTTGTTTTTCAATTAATTATCATATGATTACTTGCACATCACCATCCAAGACCTAATCAATTCCTAGAATTCCTAGTGTTGTAAAATTTAGGCTCTAATACCAAATGTTATGCCCATCATGAAGACAACAATTTTTTTTTCAAGAATTAATTAAGTCAATTGATGTTAAGCCTCACATTATGACAATGTCAATAGATATTAGCGAATTTAACTCTTTTTAAAAAAAATTGTGGTGTGTTCATGATGGGTGTGACAAATGGACTTTGCACTCATGGACCATGGACCATGGAGCTAGGTGAAGCCACAATAGTGGTTTACAATTCTAGTGAGGAAGGAAAACTCACAAAATGACCCCAAGGCAAAACATGTGATTTTGGGGATTCATACGAACCTACCAGTTCGAGCGAACCCATTTGAATCTTGCACGCCAAAAAACCAAAAAAAATGCATTAGGGAGGGTGGTTCGTTCGAACCCTTAGGGTTCATACAAACCCCCCTTATCCCTCATTCTCCCCCTAAAACACAAAAAAAACCTAATTTTTTTCACTTCAGAGCTTGGTTTGAACATGAAAATGGCGAAGACTTCACAAACCCAACTAGAATCAGGTAGTCCCCGTAACGAGCTATCCAATGAATATAATTTTAATATGTTTTGGTTTTATTATGTATTTGTTTTTTTAGTTTTATAAACATAGGTTTTTCACCAAAAATGAAAGTCTTTGTTCTGCACATGTAGAAAAATAACAGATTATCAAAATTTTTTTTGAAAAATATGAGCGCACCAGATATTGAAGTCCTTGATCCAACAAAAAACATGACTATTGATATATACAAAAAACATTACGCATTATACGATCGCGTTATGTTTGAGTTGTAATTGGTTTGACTTTGAAACTTGATTAAAGAAAAAACACATTCAATAAAAAACTATCTAACCAAGTGGAAACACTAGATATCAGAGTTACAAATCTAAATTTGAAAGAATTAGAATTTTATCCTTCATAGAAAAAAAGTTATACGTTATACGATGTGCGTCACTTTTTTTAAAATGTTGTTTTATGAAAAAAACTAGTTTTCAAGGGAGATGGAAAAAATAGTACGATTTGATTCCAAAAATTTTGAAAAAATATTTTTAGAATCTACAGAGAAAATGTGATGAAACTCTAGTTTGCATCATCTTCAAATTCCTCACAGTTTAGCCACTATAGGTGCCTGAAAGTGAAGATTTAGTTTAAAAAATTATTTATGTGTCCAGTTTGGCTAAAAATTGTAAACCACTATTCTAGGATCACCTAGCCTATAGTTAGTAAATGTTGAAAGAGTCAATGAAATTTTACTTAACTATCAAAATTTTGTCTTTTGAAATTTTGAATTTAATAAAGTGAGTTAGTAAATTACAACTTCAATATAAGAAAGTTTTAATTCGTGTTTGTTCAATTTTTTATGCAACACACAAATTTTTTACAAAATACTGTAATATTAAGTTAGATGTATGATAGTTTTTATTTTAATTATGTATAATTTTCTGATCATATTCTTTTTTTATTGCCGATCATTGAATGTAATTTAAAACATCAATTGAAAAAATACACAATCAAAATATTATCTCTCTCCCTCTTGCCCTTCTTTCTTTCTTTATATTAGTTTATCTAGCTCTTTCCTTCCCTTAGTGTTTTCTATTTCTGCTCTCTCTATCTTTATATATGCTTTTGTTCTCTTGATGATTTTTATTCTTTCCTTTTTTTTTTACTTTCTCTTCTTACTTAAACTCATTATTTCTTTTTTTCTTATTTTTCATATTTATCAAAAAATTTATATTTATATAGATTTTTTTTTATTCTTCCTATATTTTTCCTTTCTTTTTTCTCTCAGTGTGTATTTCTCACTTGCATCTACCCTTATACCTCTCTTTCTCTTTTGACATATCTTTTTCCTTTTAATTTAATTTTATTCTAGTTATCTCTCATTGTCTAAATATCTTTATTTATTTTTAATGTTTCTCTACATTTCTATTTCTATTTCTTTGTTTCTTCTTTACATCTATTTTTATCTCTTTATATATGGTTTGGACTTTGGAACCTAGAATTTAAGTTTTTGAGCCATAGACCTTGATTTACACCCTACCCTCATGAGTTGTGATCCTTAGATTGACAAAAAATTATCCTATAGCTTAAACACTTTGATCCTAGACCCTTAAATTTTGAACCCTAAACCTTAGAGGCTATGTCTTGTACTTGTGGACCCTAGAACAAGAAATATTACTATTTACCCTTTACCTTAAACTTGTGGATGAAACCTAGTGCTTAGGATATGCCACTAGATATTTGACCTTAGACAATAGAACATGAGCATTATGTTAGTTTTTAAGATCAAATAATTAAGGCAAAAATTTAATTAAAAAACAGACACAATAACTCAACATATACCTCGGGAAAACCCTCCACTTGAGGGAGAAAAACCCAGCAACAATATATCACTTATATATTGAATATCAAATAGTGATCACTTTTACAATGAGGCCGATAATGAGGCCAAGCACAGTATCAAAGTAATTCAATATCTCTTGATAAATATATTGACCTCCTTCAAAGCCTTCAATCTACACTTGTAGAAATTCGCACTTGACTGAAACTTGAACTATTAATGATGAATACTATTATATCATACAATGAAGAAGCATCAAATATATATAAATATGATAATGAAGGGACACATCTCCTTAATCTTCATGTCGGCCTTCTTTAATAATCGTGTCTCTTAGAAACAAGATGTCGGCCTCCATGTATCATATCTCTTCAAGGATTGCATCTTCTTGATGTCAGCCTCATTAACAATAATTAGATGATGTGTAATGATGAAGCACCTCTTCATCAATTGATGCCTTAACAAATTAAATAGTCTTTAGGCTATCATTTAATTTTTTCTTCATAGAGTGAACTAGGCTAGAAGTAAAAGCCTGACACTGTTAATAACATCAACACTCCCTCTCAGCTAGGGAGAAATACTTCCAGTTGTGCAAGTCATGTCACCTCATTGTGATGTCAACCACCATGGCTACTCCCATATGTGGAAAAGGAGAATATCGCCTCATCGTGATATCAACCATCATGGCTACTCCCATGAATGGTATATGTGCATAAGTGCCCATCATAGAATCACTCAATGTGATGTCATCATCTCATCATGACATTCACCATGGCTACTCCCAAAGGGTGAAAAGCACAAGTACAATAAAATCATCATGGACTCTCTCACGTGATGTTGTCATGGAGTCACACACATGACATCCACCATGACTACTCCTAGAGGGTGGAAACAAGGGCTTTCACCTCAAATTTCTCTCTCATAGAGAAAGATGCATTTAAAGAAAATCATAGAAGATCACTAAAGTTGAGTCTCTCTCAGCTAGGGGTTCATTCTCCACAATACCAAGCTTGTTTTGGAAGTACAAAAACTTTACTCTGGAGAGAGGCTTGGTGAGAATGTTTGTTGTCTTCTCATCAATGCTAATGTATCTCAACTAGATTACTTTCCTCAATACCATATTTCTGATATAGTGGTATTTGATCTCAACATGTTTGGTTATGTCATGAAACACTAGATTGACAAAAAACTTCACACAACTTTGATTATCACAATGAATGGAATTCAGCTCCAACGATTGTCCAAACAATCCTGCGAGGAGCTTCCAAAGCCAAACTGCTTCTTGAGCTGCCACACATGTTGCAATGTACTCTGCCTATGTAGTGCTCAGTGCTACTGAACACTACTTTCTGCTACACCAGGAGATCATCGCAGACCCCAAACTGAAACAACATCTAGAGGTGCTCTTCTGATCAACAACACAACCTGCACCGATCAAAATCAGTATAACCATGCAGCTTCAAGTCAACACTAGAAGAGTATCTCAATCCATACGCAGTTGTGCCACACAAGTATCTTAGGATATGTTTTGTTGCAACTAGGTGTATTTTCCTTGGATCACACATGAATTGACTAAGTGCACTCACTACATAGCAAATATCTAGTATAGTATTGACAAGATACATCAATGATCCAATCAACTACCTGTACATAGTAGGATCCACCATATTTGAACTAGCTACAACCTCTTTTAACTTTTGAAAGTTGGTTTCCATAGGTGTAGACATGGATTTGCAATCTATCATACCAAATCTCTTCAAGATGTCTATTTTATACTCCCCTTGACTTAGAATGATCTCATTAGGCCTCTGTCATACTTCTAAACCAAGGAAGTAATGCATGTACTTAAGATCCTTCATTTCAAATTTAGAAGCCAACTCCTGCTTGCATTTGATAATGAGGTGTTCTTCTCCAGTAAGAAATAGATCATCAACATAGAGAACCAAGATCAAGGCCTCACCATTAATTACCTTGAAATAAAGATTTGAATCAACATCATTCTTGGAGAAGCCCAAGCTCAATAAGTATTGATCAATCCTATCATACCAAGCATGAGGAGCATGCTTAAGACCATATATAGTCTCTTCAATCTGCAAACATGAGACTCCTTCCATTGAAATTCAAAGCCATTAGGTTGCTCAATGCATACCTCTTCTTTAATTACACCATTTAGAAATATTGTCTTCACGTCCATCTGGTGTAACTTCCATCCTTTAGCTGTTGCAATGGCAATGATAGTTCTGATGAAGGTATAATGAGCAACTGGAGAAAATGTTTCCTCATAATCTATTCCCTCTTTCTGAGAGAACCCCCTAGCCACAAATCTAGTCGTGTACTTCTCAATGCTTCCATCAGTTGCATGCTTGATCTTGAAGAGCCACTTAGAAGATACAATAGATTTGTCTTTTGATCTAGGTACAATTTCCCAAACATAATTCTTGAGGATAGATTGATATTCTTCAGCCATAACATCTCTCCATATTTTCTAACTTGAAGCTTCCTCAACACTGGAAGGCTCAGATTCAATCATTTGACTCATCAATGCAACATAGCTTGAAAACTTTTGAGGTCTTTTGCTTTCTCTAAATGTTCCTCTAGGGGCTAGAAACTTTTTTGCCTCCTACATTGTTTTCCTAGCCCATAGAGGTCCCTTTCGAACAATCATAATGTTTGTAGGCCCATCAGTAGGTTCCAAAGGCTCAACTAGATCATCATCTTCTTTAGAATCAGGAGCCTCACTCTGAATCTCAGGAGTATGGTCAACTTCCATGTCTTGAGGAGACTCTTGGTCTTCATTGTCTATCTCCATGTGAGAGCCTTTAGATCTCTTGAATGCAACGTCTTCTTCAAATGTAACCTCCCTATTGATCTCTATCAGTTTCTGACCTGGAATGTAAATCCTATAGGATTTTGAAGACTCATTATAACCCACAAATACTCCCTTCTTGCCAGATTGTTCCAACTTAGTCCTTTTATCTTTAGGGGCATGGACATACACAAGATAACCAAATATTCTCAAATGGCTGACATCAGGCTTCACACCTATGAAAGCTTCTTCAGGAGTCATATTCTCCAAGATACAATGAGGGAACTGATTCAGAACATACACAGTTGTCCTAGAAGCTTCGACCCAAAGGAAGATTTGCAAATCCTTATCATGAATCATGGACTTAGTTGCTTCTACAATAGATCTATTCTTCCTTTTTGCTACACTATTTTGTTGTGGATTTTAGGGAACAAAAAACTCCCTCTTAATTCCTACTTCAACACAAAAGTTACAAAAGCTTCCAGAGATGTATTATCCTTCGTTGTTAGATTTCAAAACTTTGATCCTCTTCCCAAACAATTTTTCTACTTGAGCTTTGAATTCCTTGAATCTCTCAAGTACTTCCTTAGATTCTTTAGTCTTTAAGAAATAGATCCAAATCTTTCTAGAGTAGTCATCAATGAAAACTACATAATACAAGAAACCACTCAAGGAAGCAATAGATATTGGACCACACAAATTAGAATGAGCAAGATCTAGAATGCATTTAGACCCACTTTCACTACTATGAAAGTGTCTTTTAGTATTCTTACCCAATGCGCATCCTCGGCAAGTACCTTCATGCTCTTGGCTGAGTTTAGGAATGTTGGTGACCATCTTCTCCATGGTTGGAAGCACTCAGAAGTGATGTGAGAAAGTATTATATGCCAAAGCTAGCAAAAATTTGATGTATCATGCAACAATGCTTGTAGAGGGCGAGTGGAAAGTCTGTAGAGACATTCTTGTCGAACACCAATCACTTGAGCTAACTTGATACTAGAGTTCTTTAACCATGCAAGAACTTTACCTTCGGATAATGCAACTTGGTATCCCTTGTCTTCCAAGGCTGAAATAGAGACAAGGTTCCACTTGATGCCTAGTAGAAATAGTACATCACTCAACTACAAGGAGATGTCAAAATCTAAGTGAGTAATGGAGGTCCCAACACCTTTCACAGAATAACATGCATCATCTCCAATTATGACTTGAACACTTGTATCTCTCATCACCAAATCTGAAAGATGTTCTTTGAATCCAATAATGTGATGGGAGGCACCACTATCAATCCACCAAGTGTTGCTATCTGCTGGAACATTGCTTGACAAGGAAAAATAGAATAGGAATTCACTTGAATCCTTTTGAGGAGAGATCACACCCACATTCACAATTGAAGCATGCTATTTTGGTCTAGTTGGGCAATCCTTTGCATAGTGACCAAACTTGTCACATCTGAAGCACTGTAGGTGGGAAAGATATTTCTTCTTCTTAGATAAAGGAGCACCATCAAATGTTCTATCTTTATTCCTCTTGAAGTAGCCTTTCTTTGCTTCTCTTCATTTCTTCTTCGAGGATTGAGTGGTAAGTACATGAATCTCCTCATTGGTAGAACTTTTCCCATTACCTCTTGTTGCTAATATCGATTCCTCTTGAATGTAATTTGCCCTCAAGTGATCAAACTTAGGTAGCTTTGATCTCACACTAATACCTTGGATATATGGTTCCCAAGATTTAGGTAGACCATTAAGAGCCAACATAGCCAAATCCATATCATCAACCATATGCCCAATGGCAAAGAGCCGATCTCTCAATTTAGTGATCTTCATGAAGAAGGACATGAAAAAATCTCCTTTTTCCATCTTGACAAGATGAATTTGTTGCTTCAAGGCAAGATCTCTACTTGTGTTATTGAACTCATACATTTCCTCCAAGGTTTTGAAAATTTCTCTTGTTGTCTTCAACTTGGGGATAATTGGCATGAGGTGGTCCTTCACTGAATCAACCAAAATCTTTTTCGCCTTGGTGCAATTTTTCTCCCATTGAGGCTTCTCATTTTCATCAGAAGGTTCATGAACTTCATTTTCCATGAACTCAACAATCTCATTTTCTTCCAATGCAAGAATCATTCTAAACTTCCATGAGGTGAAGTTGGAAGCACCTTCAAGCCTATCTTGGATCTTGAGTTTTTTCACCATTTTCAAAGATAAGATAGATGCAAGAAGATGAGAACAATAATGGATGAATGCGCTGCTTATATAAATTTGATCACAATCTTCTTTAAACCCGCTCTGATACCATGTTAGTTTTTAAGATCAGATAATTAAGGCAGAAATTTAATTCAAAAATAAACACAATAACTCAACATATACCTTGGGAAAACCCTCCACTTGAGGGAGAAAAACCCAACAACAATATATCACTTATATATTGAATATCAAACACTAATCACTTTTACAATGAGGTCGATAATGAGGCCAACCACAGTATCAAAGTAATTTGATATCTCTTGAAGATAATACAATGCTCTTGATAAATATATTGACCTACTTCAAAGCCTTTGATTTGCACTTGTAGAAATTTGCACTTGACTGAAACTTGAACTGTTAATGATGAATACGATTATATCATACAATGAAGAATCATAGAATATATATACACATGATAATGAAGGGACACATCTCCTTAATCTTCATGTCGGTCTTCTTTAATAATCATGTCTCTCAGAAACAAGATGTCGGCCTCATTAACAATACTTAGATGATGTGTAATGATGAAGCGCCTCTTCATCAATCGATGCCTTAAAAAATTAAATAGCTATTAGGCTATCATTTATTTTTTCTTCATAGAGTGAACTAGGCTGGAAGTAAAATCCCGATGCTATCAATAACATCAACACATTAGATCCCAAGGACATAGGACTTAAACCTTAGACCTTAGAAATTTAAACTTCAATGTTGAACCTTGAATTGTTAGATGATTAAATATTGGATCGAAGACCATGTATACTTGACTATGAACCCTAGAATTTAAACACTAGATTATAGAAATTAATCATACCCTAAATCTAAGAAATCAAACATTGTATGCTAGATGTTTACCCTAAAACTTGGAGCTCCTATACCCTGGTTCCTATCCCTAGATTATAGAACCAAGAAACCTATACCATTTATTGTGAACTTTTAGAGCTTAGATTTGGGATCACAAGGACCCCAGCATTATGCACCCTCAACAAGACACATATACCCTATACCATAAATCCTTGGACCATTGGCATTCAATCCCATCCTTAGACCCCTAAATTTAGACACTAGGATGTGGACCCCAGGGATAACTTTAAGAACCCCCCTTGACGAAGGTGTAAAATCTTGACAAATCTTGTATACTTCTCGATAAAAATGTTAATTTTATTGGCAATTTTTTTCATTTTTTGGGAAGAAAAATAATCTCAATTGGCGAATATTTTCTAATCGCTCGAAGTCTATGGAAAATCTTCGTGAATTATAATTTTTTTTAATCTAATAAAATATGTTCATTGGTGATTAAAACCTTTTTTCAAACTAATAAAATATTTCCATTGACGAATAAACTTGTTTTCAAAATAGAAAAAATATTTTTGTTGGTGATTAAAAATTTTCTTCAACCCAAAAAAATGTTTTCACTAGTGAATTAAACCTATTTTCAAATGAATAAAAAAAATGGTGAATTAAACATGATCTGAAACTAATAAAAAAATTCATTGGCAAAATAAATTGGTATGCCAATAAAATATCATAGTGTGGTTGGCGAAAATATCAAATTCCAGGACAAATTTTCCACACATTCAAATTCCTTCATAAAGTGTCCAGAATGGGGACAAGTGTCAACATATTTATTATGTCTGAAGCTAGATGTGAGTACAAAATAATATGACCCATGATTGTTTGATGAATTTTTGATGGACGATTGTAGTTTCATTATAGAAGCAAATATTTGGAGCACTAGATATGTGAATTGAAAACTCCGAATAAAACTAGAACCATTAGATTTTCAAAAATCAATGGTTGAAATTTTATTACTCATTAAATCACTTAAAGTCATGACAACCAAAATAATATTTTATCGTTGAATAGCTACCTACAATTGAAGGTTGCTTAAGTTATGACTTAAGCCTTTGGAGTCATCATGGTGACTGGCCCCTCGACCTAGGTGAATGATGGGTTTGAGAAATGAATGATCGAGATAGAGTGGCATGGGTCAACCTAGACTGCTCCCTACTAGCCCATGGGGGACACACCTACATCTCTCATCCCTCAATGGGGAGGTGCAGAACTACCAAACGGAACAGTCAGAACTGTTGAAGGAACTATAGAAAGGTAAAAAATATAAAGGAACTAGTGTTAAAGTTTGCACTACTAAAGGAGCATTTTAAGCACATATTTTAAAGGTAAGCAAGACATCTTAATCTGGTCCATCCATTTAGTATGAGGGTTATGCATAGGCGAATGGTCTCAAGGTAAAGAGCACATAGATGTGAAGTGTCAGATTTAGTTTGGGTCACTTCTCACTCCTCATTGCTGAAAGTTGCACACGGGTTAAACCCAATGGGAAAGCGGGGAGGCTGAAACGTGGATTTTCTTGTGGGTAACTTGGAATAATATTGTCATAATTTTTTCAAAATAATATTGTTACATCAATGATTAAGGATTCAAGTGATGAATTCAATGTTAACTATCACATCAATGATAGTGGTGAATTAAATGTTAAGTGTGAGTATTTAATGTCATTGTCTTCATTCTAATTTATATATATACTTCACCAACTTGATGTTCTTCATATCATTTATAATATATTTGGCTTTGATTTATTTCTTCTCTATTCTCAATTTAACTATGATATTATGGAGCCTTCATGACGTGTTATTCTACCCAAATGTTTTTGGGAGAAAAGAAGGGACGATACATATGACAAACGAAAGTTGGGTATGGTTTTTACAATTCGTTGTGTGCAGGTTGAGGATGCTATAAGAATAATTGTGGGTATAGAATGGCTTCAAAACAACCCTCGTACTCTATATTCTGAGGTAGCTTCAGCTTTCTGGTCCAATTGCATGGACATTTTTCTCAATAAAGATTTGGTGAAGATGTTGGAAATATGTTATTTGTAGCCTTTCATTTACTCTATTTCTTTGTTGGAGTTGGCATTGGAGCATTACAATTTTGAAAGTGGGTTATCACCTATTGGTGGTGTTTATGCTGAAAAATTGAAAGATGAATAATTTGAATTATGAATCCAAATCAACCTCTCAACATAGCATCAATGAAGTATCTCTAAATGAAAACACATGTAAAATGTAACTAATTATGCAAACTAAAACAACATGAGAATTAAAAATAAATCAAACTCCATTGTCATCCTATCATCAAGATCTTGTTTTCAAGCATTTTGATGCTCTCAGATTTTGCACAAGCACAAATGTTGCAAGAGGCTATGATGAATGGATTCGAATGATTGAAAAGTCCCTTTTTTGGTGAGAAGAGGGGGTTTATATAGATGAATGCATAATGTGAAAAATGAGAAATAAGTGGAGTGATTCATGCCATGATTCTTGTTTGGAAGCTCAAAATGTGCAATTTTGAGCTAATTTCATGAAATGATTTATGAGTGTAAAGTGCATTTTTGAGCTAATTTCATGGAAATGATTTATGAATTTTAAATTATTTAATGAAATATGTGAATGGATTTTAATGATTAATGCAAATATATTTAAATGAAATATGCAATATTTAAATGAATTTATTGAGATATGATTATGCAACGAATTTAAGTGATAGACAATTAATGAAATTATAAGGATTAGTGAAATATGTAAATGGATCATCTAAATGAAATGGATAAATGGATGATGATTAATGTGAATGCAAATGATATTTTAGTGATTAATGCCTAAATGATAAATGATTATGATTAAATGCCTATAAATGCTTATAATATTTGAATAGTTTTATAAATATGGAGATGATGGATAAAAATGATTATGAGGACATTTTTATGCGTCTACATTTTTCGCCTCTTTGATACAATGCAGCTTGTCGCGTTGTTTCAAAGAAAAAGATTGATCAACTGATACATGCCCCAGAGATATCCTAGTAAGGATTATGATAAGAATGATATGCCCCCTCGAGAGATTGATCGAACAAGGTGTAAGAAGATTAATCTCTCGATAGATGTCAAGAAAATGATTAGATACTTGATGTTGCGCAAGTGATAAAGCGGTAATGTACATTTGATGTAAATGCACAATTGATGAGCGTAAGTGAACAATTGATGGAAATGATCAGTATAGCCAAGTTGATGAGCTAAAGAAGCTGATTGTGATTGATGCAAGCGCAAGACAAGTTGATAGAATAATTGATTGATTGATTTAGGGGACATGAGGTTTCGAGATACAAGTTGATTGATTTCTTTGCGACAAGAAAGATGAAGAAAATGAAATGCAATAGATGGAAGATGCAAGATGGGAGAAAATGAAGGTGATGAATCCTCTTGTGCATTTTATGTGCTTTTATCATCATCGAGCTTATTATGTCGCAAATTATTATAAGCGTCTAGATAATATGAACATCTAGATGACCTAAATACTGTTTGCATTTTTATTTAGTAATGAAGTATAAGCATCTAGGTATAAGGACCCTAGATGACCTGAATACTTATTGCATGGAAGACACTATCAGACAAGGAATGCACTCATCCATACTAGACTCATAGGTCCTCAATGGTTTTAGATAACCATGTCTTAAGATGAGTCGTCCTATGAATAAGAAACAATCCACAGGTAGCAAACAAGTGAACATGCCCCATCATCGCCTCTCTAGTCCCAGACATCCTGGAGAAGCTAAAAGACATGCCACCAAAGATAAAATCATAAAATAATCAAAGACCAACAAACAAACATGCGTCATGCTTCGATATGGAACTGATTCTTGGTACGGTTGTACGCTTTTGATTTGGAAGAGGGATTGATAGGTATGCTGCAATATTTGCTTGATTGTTACTCATGATGCAGTTTGATTTTGCTGAAGTTCAAAGCTATGTGGTGATCTGAAAGTGTCAGTGTTGAGGGATTTTTGAAGTTATTTGATTTTTTGGATTTTTGGAATATTTTACGTTTTTTTGGATTTTTTCAAGACATTTTATGATTTGTATGCAATTTTTCAGGACATTTTATGTTTTTTATGTATTTTTTTGGGACGTTTTATGATTTTTATGGATTTTTTCAGGACATTTTATGATTTTTATGGATTTTTTGAAGACATTTTATGATTTTTTTGGATTTTTTCAGGACATTTTATGATTTTTATGGATTTTTTCAGGACATTTTATGATTTTTATGGATTTTTTCAAGACATATTATGATTTTTTTTGTGGATTTTTTCAGGACCTTTTACAACGGAAAGAGATGCATCGCAAGCAAGTAGACAGACAAAGAGGGTAGTTTCTCTGACCGCGAGATGCTCAATATCCTAACCCATGGCTAAGGTTGAGGAAATGCCCTTGTGAGGAATAGGACCAATCTAGTACGCATGACAAAGCGAGCAAGTGAGGGGATTGTCAAACAATTCACAAGCCATGGTGAGTGTGAAAAGGATATTGTGAAGTGGAGGGTGAATGAAAAATGGGATGAAAAGATCAAGTAGAGCTCCAAAGGAAAGAGGAGCAAATCCTCTACACATGGCACCCATTTCTCAGTTTTCACCATGGTACTTGCTCAAGGCGCCACCGAAGTGGTTTTCACCATTGAACGAATTGATTTCTCTTTACTTTTCTTTTTTTTTCTTTTTCAAGACTTTTTTCCATTTTTTTGTATTTTTTTCAGGACTTTAAAAGAGTGTAACCTCTAAAGCACTCAAGTATAAAACTTGTGAATGTTCATACTGTTGATGGGGTCATTAAGCAATTCACCTTCTGGAGTAGATAACTGATATGCCTCAGATCCATACACAGCAGTGATAACGTATGGACCCAACCAGTTAGGCTCAAATTTACCCTTCTTTTCTCTGTCTTGTTGATTGCAAGGATTTTCACGAAGGACAAGATCTCCAACCTCAAATGTGTGTGTTTTCACTTTCTGATTATAACTTCAACTCATTCATTGTTGATATGCTCTAAGATGGTTAAAAGCAATTTTTCTTCGTTCATCTAATAGCTCCAATTCCTGTAAACAGGAAACTCGGTATTCTTCATCACTGATGTGATTGTGCAAGGAGACGCGCAAAGAGGGTAACTCGACCTCGATGGGAAAGATGGATTCAGATCCATATACAAGGGCATACGGGGTAGCACCTGTAGGAGTGCGGATACTTGTGCGATAGGCAGGATTCAGTTGAATATGCCAATCTTGACCAGCTTCATTGACCGTCTTTTTGAGAATTTTAAGAATGGTTTTGTTAGAGGCCTCAGCCTGGCCATTACCTTGAGGATAGTAAGGTGTGGAGAAATGATGGTGTATATGGAATTTCTCATAGAGTTCACGGACATCTTGATTTTTGAATGGATGTCCATTATCTGTGATGATGGATAAAGGAACACCATAGCGGCAGATGATGTAGTTCAGTATGAAAGTGGCTATTTATTTTCCAGTGATATGAGTGACAGGAATGGCTTCAATCCATTTTGTGAAATAGTCTATGGCAACGAGAATGAACTTATGACCATTGGATGAAGGTGGATGGATCTTGCCCATGA
Organism: Sequoiadendron giganteum; assembly: GCA_007115665.2. NCBI lineage: Eukaryota > Viridiplantae > Streptophyta > Pinopsida > Cupressales > Cupressaceae > Sequoiadendron > Sequoiadendron giganteum. Next base: position 18,055 of record VCHN02001515.1, read on the forward strand.
GATCGAGTCCCCACTGATAAAAGGGCCATGGTGTAGCAAGAGACTGTAATTCCTATGCAGGAGCATGTATCAAGTCTTGCATGTTTTTGGCACTGCTTGCATTTTTTAACAAACTGATAAGCATCTGTTTCCATTGTAGGCCAATAATAACCCATACGCAAGAGTTTATTGGCTAAGGTAGGACCGCTAGAATGTGCCCCACATATACCTTCATGTACTTCTCGTAAAGCAGTTTTGCTCTCTCATGATGCTCAAGACATCTAAGTAAAGTACCATCGAGACCTCGGTGGTAAAGGGTATTGGCTAAGATTACGTAGCGGGAAGCTTGACGGATAAAGGTTTTATGGGATTTATTGGATAGATCCGATGGCAAGGTGTTATCTTGGAGATAGGTATAAATATCGCCATACCATTGAGAATTAGGACCAACAATAAGGCAAATCATTTCAGATTGTGGTATATTGTAAGCAGGTTCCAAAAGAGGCTCTACCAAGAACTCACAGTAGGCAGCATTGCTTGGCATTTCTACAAGTGAACCAATTGTTGCCATTGCATCAGCAGCTCGGTTGCTATCTCGAGGAATTTGCTCAAAGGAAATTGATGTGAAATAGGCCTTGAAGTCATCCACCATTCTTTTGTAAGGCATTAATTTTTCATCTTTTGTTTTGTAGTCATCATTAACTTGTTTATCACTAGCTGAGAGTCACCAAGAACACGCAACTCTAGGATTTTCCATTGCACCACCATACGAAGCCCAGAAAGTAAGGCCTCATATTCTGCAATATTGTTGGTACATGGAAACTGTATCTTGTAAGCTTTAGGTATACAATCCCCTTGCGGAGTGACAAAGAGATTTCCAGCACCAGAACCACCTTGTGTGAAGGAGCCATCAAAATATAAAGTCCACAGATGTGTAAATTCCATGTTGAAGATTGATTCATCAGGAAATTCGGTAATAAGAGGATGATTATCTGTCACAGGAGCATCGGCGAGTTGATCTGCTATAGCTTGTCCTTTAATTACTTTTCTTTCTATGTACTCAATATCAAACTCACTGAGAATCATAACCCATTTAGCTAATCGGCCCGTGAGTGCTACTTTGCTCAAGAGGTACTTAAGAGGATCAATTTTTGCAATGAGCTTTGTTTGGTGTGTAAGTATGTAATGTCATAACTTTTGTGATGCAAAAACTATGGCAAGGCATGCTCTTTCAATAGAACTATAATTGAGCTCATATCCCACTAGAGTGTGACTAATGTAATAGATAGCACATTCATTTCCTTTAGAATCATGTTGTGCCAAAAGTGACCCCAATGCTATGGTGGTTGTGGATATATACAAAATTAAAGGCTTGTCATCTGTGGGAGGTACCAATACTGGCGGTGTCATCAGATACTCTTTGATTTTCTGAAAAGCTTGTTCACACTTGTCATCCCATCTGAATGGAACATTCTTGTGTAGTAGATGTTGAAAGGGTTGACATTTATCTGCGAGTTGTGATATAAAGCAGCGAATAGACTGAAGTTTTCCTTGTAATGATCTCAACTGTCTGATATTCTTAGGTGGAGGCATTTCAAGTATAGCCTTTATTTTTGCAGGATTAGCTTCAATTCCCTTAGATGTGACAATGTATCCAAGGAGTTTCCCAGAGGTTACCCCAAAGGCACATTTTTTGGGATTCAATTGGACTTTGTATTTTTCTAATCTTTTGAAAATTTTATCCATGATCTCTAGATGTCCATCTCTCATGTAAGATTTTCCCAACAAATCATCTACATAGTCCTCTAGATATGTATGCATCATGTCATGAAAGATAGTGCTCATTGCACGTTGGTAGGTAGCTCCGGCGTTCTTCAACCCTAAGGGCATGACATTCCAACAGAAGGTTCCCCAAGGACAAGTGAATGTTGTCTTAATTTGATCTTCAGGAGCGATTTTAATCTGATTATAGCCTGAGAAACCATCCATGAGGGATAACATTTCATGTCTTGCCATCAAATCCACTATCATGTCAATGTTTGGAAGGGGGAAGTCATCCTTAGGACAAGCTTTGCTTAAATCTCTAAAATTCGTGCAAATTTGGATGCCCCCATCAGGTTTTGAAATTGGTACCAAATTTGAAATCCAATCAGCATAGTCAACAGGTCTTATAAATCCCACATCTAGAAACTTTTGTAATTCGGCTTTTACCAATAGAGCAATATGTGGGTGCATTTTTCTCAACTTTTGTTTAATAGGTTTTTCCCCCAGTGGCAAAGACAAGTGATGCATGACTAGATCTGGATCAAGTCCTGGCATATCTGCATAAGACCATGCAAAGTTGACTTGTCTTTCCTTGTAAAACTTTATATGCTCTATTCTCTCTTCAGGTGTTAATGATTCTGCTATGTGAATTATCTTCGGTTTTTCTTCTGTGCCCAGGTTAGCTGGTATTGTCTTCTCCACTAGCATAGATGACTTTTCATGATATACTGCTAAGGGAAGTGTGTCAAGCCTTCCATCCTCGGGCGCCTCAGAGAGGTTTTCACCCTTGGATACGTCCTTTATTTTTACTTTTTTCAAGTCTAATAGCGCCACAGGGTGGTTTGCACTAGAAGACCTATTTATATTTTCAATAATTTTGCAACTGAAAGGCTTGGCACCCTCCCCAAAGTAAGCCGCACTGTTGAGTTCTATGGTGAAACCTATCTTATGATCCTCAAAAGGTGTATCTTCTCATGCTCCCAAAAAGTTTATGATTGCCTCATCATTTTGAAATACATCCAGTTGTGGCGGTCCCTTCTGGTCTAAATCAATGAGTTCGGGGTGAACCAATGGTAAAGGGTCATGATTTGAATCAAGATTTTGAATGGATTCGAGGGTAGAAATGTTATGATCAAGTTCAAGGGTAGGGATACTATCATAGTCATAAATGTCAAGGAATTCATCGATGGTACTTTCCTCGTTTGTTTGTGTAGCATTAGAGGACTCTACTTCCTTACTTGAAGTACATGTGGTACTCAAGGTCTTATCTTTCTGCGCATCATATCCTAAACCAGGGACTTCTTGCATATGAGTAGGTTGTATTGGTTCCAAGATACCCTGTTTTTGTAAGCCAAGAGGACTTTTACCATCATATCCCATTTGTTTCATAAGATCAAAACCTTTACCATATTGTCCAACAGGTATCTTTATTTCAGTTTGTTCCTTTTCTATATCCTCATCTTTGTATAGCCATTTTAGGAGATCAGCTTCTTCTACTTCATTAGAGAGGACTCCTCATTCTTTGAGATTGGTTAATTGACAAGTCACTGTAGACTCTGCATCTAATGTGGTCTTAGTCATTTGTGGCTTGCCATAGGTATGGGGAGATAAAGGTAACTTTCCAATGCAAAGGGCATGATTCAAAGTATATTCTCCCACCCCTTGTTCTTTTACTTGTAATTTGGTCTTAACTTCCATGGATTTTGAGGAGGATGCTTTTAGGGACTCAGGATCAACATATGCTTGGGAAGGAAATGACTCACGATTGCTTGGGATTGTGATTTCACTTTTAGGACTTAGATTATGGCAATACATGAAAGGGTTGAGATCTCCTTGTATTGTGATATCAACACCATTGTGTGGGAATTTAATGCACTGGTGGTAGGTAGAAGGTATTGCTTGCATTGCATGAATCCAAGGTCTTCCAAGGAGGATATTATAGGTCAATGGGAGATCAAGGACT
>VCHN02001120.1:0-25232 GCA_007115665.2 Sequoiadendron giganteum
TTTAGGTGAATAAATAGGTGAGCCCCAATAGTGAAGGTGAACTTCAAGTTCTTATGTGAAATAGGAAATGAGTCCTGACCCCGTTACCCAACTAATAAAAGTACTGGTCTACGAAACTTCAGATTCTCGGTTCTCCTATGCCGTAGGTATCCGACATGGTCACCAGACGGAGCCTATGTTATACCCAAAATGAAATGTTTGGCATTCTGCTTAAATTGAGCTAAACAACGTAAAAATGCCATCTAAAGTACGTTTTAGGTCAAACCAAATATGAAATCTTTGTGGGTTTCTGTCAAGGAACCTATGGTTAAAATTTTGAAAAAATGAAAATTAGGGTTTTACACCCCTATTTTTATGGAAACCCTAAAAAATAGGACCTTCCCGGAAATGATTGAAAATAATTCTGATAGGCTTAATTGCCTTCACGATCACACTGATCAAGTCAGAATTATCAAAAATATGTTTTACTCTGGTGGGTCTATTTCTATTTTTCAGGAACAAAGTTAGGAGCTCCGCAGCCATTAATGGCAGATTGGCCAGTACCAGGTGCTGAAAGCTAAACCTCAAAAGCTTCAGCGAAGAAACCATGGCGGAAAAAGATAAAAATGATGACGTTCAACGAAGGAGATTCTCAAAACGAAAAAGGCCAAAATTTGGCTAAGTCTGGAAGGTGCACGTTTTGTCTACCAAGGCAAAACACAGTCTACAGTGGCTAAAAGCGCCCCTCTTGAAGAAAGGCGCCCTTGAACCTCCGAGGGCAAATCAAAACATCTGGCAGTGTCAAAACAGTCGTCCTCTTCACTTTCATACTAGCTCGACAACGAAACAATCAGCAAGATTATCTGATTCAGCAATCATTGACCGACCGTCAGCGAAGTATGGAGGATCCATTGACGACAGAAGTACCAAATCTGAAAGCTTCAAGGTAAAAGCGCCCTTGCTGGCCAGGGGCGCCCCTCAGTTGCAGACATCAGATGAATCCAAGAGCTGTAGCTTTATACATGATATCTTTCCAGCTTCCTCCCGGCTACGTGATCAATCTAACGGCAAGTCCACAAGACACACCAGACGATCACGAGATGAGATCAAGCAGAAAAAGCCAAATTTGAAAAACTGGAAAGATAAGCCAGAAAATGGCTAAGGCATGGCTAAAAGCGCCCCTCTCAAGGAAAGGCGCCCTTTCCTAAAGGTGTCCAGATTCAGCCGGAATCTTCACTACCTCCCAAGGCGACCTTCTCAGCTATGACCTATCTCGTCAGCGAGACTATCAGCAAGAACTTCCGACAAATCAATCGACTGATGAAGAAGGTCAAAGGCTGGCAGTCCACAACCAAGATAAAACTAGGCAAAAGCTAAAAGCGCCCCTGCTGGCCAGGGGCGCCCTTTAGTTTGGAGGCCCAAAACTTGCCAGCTGCCACTGCAAAGTCAGGCATCGTGAACAAAACTGAACCAGCTACCCGACACATCATCAAGCAGAATCATCTGATTCATCAAACATCGGGAACGTCAGATCAAAGCAAAGAGGGTCTGAAAAGGTCAAAACGAAGAACGAGTCAGTGAAAATTGACTAAGGCATTGTCAAAAGCGCCCCTTTCAAGAAAAGGCGCCCTTCTTTCTGGAGACCTAAACTCAGTTTTCTGAGCTAACCTCTCCCGGGCATATCTAATCACATTGATCCTGCCTCAACAACAGAACTGTCAGATACTGCTCGAGATCAACTGAGCAACCTGAATCGAAGATCAAACAGGAGCACTTCAGCTTGCAAAATAAGCAAAAAAGATCAACCTCAAGGTTGGACGCCTAAAGGAAAGTCAAACAGAAATGTTGACTTGAGTTAGCAAATTTGGAGCCAAAAAAGAGAAAAACACTCCACAATCAGTGGAAATCATCTTTTAGAACTCCAAATCAGGACTGAATGATGAGTTATCTTCCATACTTTGTGGATCTTAACCCTAATTGCTTTATATTCATGCTAGGCGTCCCTTTTCCTCATTATTCTTTTTGCAGGTTGAAGGATAAAACATCAAGTAGCTCCCAAGAACAAGTTTTCAAGATCTGGCAGGGGTTTTGAGCGGATCTTCAATATTTTTGAAGATAATTGGCAGTAAAAGCATTCTTCTCCCAAGATTGTTTCCAGAGACAGATTATTACAAGTGGCAGTTTATAACTTCCAATCCATCTTCTGTCTATTTCCTCTACTTCTGTCTATATTTCTTTGCATGTCACAGGAAACGACAGATTTTCACAGATCTGACCAACTGGGTATGATCAGCACAGCTGTTTCAACAAAACCCACATGGTAGATTTTTTCAGAAAAAGTAGCCCTGCTGCCCCTATTTTTTAGGGTTTCCGGAAAAAGTCATAATATTGAAAAACGGACAAACTGGGTTTGTTTGGCTCTGAAGCACGAACAAAACCCATGTGTTAGATTTTTTTGAGAAAAATCACTTTCTGGTGCCCTTGCTGCCTCTGCCACCGAAGGGCTCTTGCATGTCAAAGAAAAACTCGTTTTTTCGAATTTATGACGATCTGGGTCTGTTTAGAAAATCATTCTTAACAAAACCCATGTCTCAGATTTTTTCGTAAAAACTACCCCCGGCGAGGCTATTTTTAGCATTTCCAGAAAAGTGTCAGAACAGGGTCAAGTGCCCAGTCAATATTCAAGGTTTTCAGAATGCAGTACTCTCGGGTACAATACAAGACCAAAACAGTCTTATACCATGATTACCTGAAAACGACTGATACAGACTTATGGCAGAAAAATCCAGAGGTCAGTTCTGAAGACTTGGAGGGCATGAATCAAATCACATTGCAGAACATCGAAGAATCAGGTTTGTTTCAAGCAGCATCTATTCCAATCACCTTACAAAGCATCGAGCTTGTAATTGCTTGCATTAAGCATTACAACCCGACTACAAGAGAGATCCTGTCAGTTGACGGGAGGGTGATTTGCAGCTTGAAGACAGTAGACATAGAGACTTGTTTTGCAATCCCACCATGCCCTACCAAGAAGGTCATATCAGTGACAGAATGCGAAAAGGCATTCGAGGCTTCAAAAGACAAGTGTTCGCTTATAATGGCTGAACATTGGCTGAAAACAAAGAGAAACAGCTTGCCCAGATTAGTTGGTAGAGGAGAATTGAAAGACGAGTACGGAGTGCTAATCACCCTACTCAGCAGAGTCACTGGACAAGAGGAGGAAAATCCTTCCAGCCGTGGATGTTCTACATTATTGGCAAGATAATCAGCAGAAAAGAATGTTACGACTGGGCCTCCCTGATCAGTGACACACTCCACCAACAACTCACCGGATTTCTAGAAGAGCACCGTTTCCACATGTGTTCATACCTGGTCTACCTGATAGCCTTCCAAGGCGATTTCAGAACATTAAACACTGTGGGAACCTTAGGTGTGCAAAAGGTACAAGAATACTTTCCTCGCTTGGAGTTCACTCTAGCGGAAAGACATTTCAAAAGAATAAATGACCTTTTTACTATGCACACCGTGCACGAGCTAGACCATGAGATGCACGTGCGTATTTCACCAGCAGCTAAGGCAGCAATGGTGGGCTGGGCGGATTGGTTCATACAATTCCCCACTTTCACCTACATACGCGTGTATGGCTATAATGGCCACCCCGCCATGATGCCACGTTACCCCTCAGATAGGGTAGTGTTCATGGAATTCCTGAGGCAATTGGCCGATGTTCACTCTTACCTCCGCGTAAAGAAAAAGGCTGCAGTGAACTTTCCTCTTCAGATGGGACTCTACAGATGCAGAACTGCAGCTGATGCAAGGTTGATAAGCCAAGAAATAGTGAGATTTAATCTCAAGTACCTCATCGACAGGAGGCCATCCTATGACCCCAGAGGCATCTTCGCAGCTCACCTTGAGCAAAGATCATCACATGAACCTTTCATGGAAGATTTTGGGGTCAACTGCGAAGATGAGTTCGAAGTGAGAAGAAGGAACCATAGCAGATTCAAGCTCTCACAGATTGCAGAATTCATGTCAGAAGACATCGAGGGCTTATCTGAAGGCGAAGGAGAAGTTATTCTTTCTTCCTTCTTCACGGGTCTAGTAGATTCACAACCACTCGGCAAGGTAGACTGGTACGCGAAAGAGAGTACGTCTATTGAGGAAAGAACGGGTAGAGTAGTTCGACACAGTCAACTCTACCTGGACAGTAAAAGGACAAGGAAGGTAGTACTTCCCCGATCAGAGCCGCCAGCGGTTCAGTCTACACTACCTTCCACGTCTAGGAGGAAACCCAGACAGAAGAAGATGAGCTTTCCTCCAGAAGGAATGCGGATGTCAGGAAGCACATGGGGGAGAAAAGGAATTGCCAGCACAAGCCGGCAAGAGGTACAGGTGGAGACAGCCACCAATTTGCCTGAGACAGTTGAGACCGCTGCAACTACACAAGAACCAGTGATTGAAATAATCGCTGTAGAGGCGGAAACCATTGTAGAAGAAGTTGTAGCAGAAGCGGTGCCAGTGATAGAAACAGAGCCACCATCTTCACCACCATCACAGAGGTCACAAAGTCCTATTGATTTGGACTCGCCACCACGAGACATTGCCACGGCACAGTCTCGTTCTTCTAGCATTCAGGGGACCTATGTTCCTCCTCCCAGCGATGCTAGCCGAGATTCTATCTGGCTGGAAAGCTCGCTTGGGAGAAAGAGGGAGAGGCCTTCATATCAGCTTGACTTCTCTGAATTCCATCATGCCCCACAAGACATGCCGGTAAAGAAGTTGAAGAAGCAGACACATGTAGAAAAGAATGCAGAGAACGAGGTCATCATAGAGACTGCTGCCCCACCTGAAGACAAAGATATACATAATGTGAGGGTTGAGGATTTCACGCTTTCAAAGGTGAACCTTGGAAAGACCACTCGACAGGTGGAGGCAGACCTTCTTGGAATTGCCTCGGCGAGTGTCAAAGAAAGGATGACAAAAGATGGACAAGACAAAGCAGCCTTGAAGGCTGAAATCCGTCAGCTAAAGTTGTACATTTCTAGTTTGATACATGACACTCCAAACTCCTCGGCTTTGCCTCAAGGACTGTTGGATCTCCCAGCTGAAAGGAACCATCATCAGTTGATTACATACGGTAAACACTTGAGACGTCAAGTGGATGAGTTTGTTGTCAAAGGGCGGTGTGTGTTGACAGAAGCATATCAGCTGAGAGACAGAGCACATGGACTTCGATCAGAAATCCAGAAGTCAGATATAAAGGCAGCTCAAGAGAGGCCGAGAGAGGAGGCGACAGTTGCTGATTTGCAACAAGCATATGAATCAGTTACGACCACAGAAAATAAACACCATCTCTTTGAGTGGAAAGAACAGGTGGCATACAAGGTGAGAGCCTATGATGCCAACTCTGTGGAGCTGATTGACTATAGACGCTTCGTCGCCAATATTATCAACTTCGCAAGAGCGTTGGTAATATCCTTCCCGGAGTTAGAATATCAGCGGGAAGGAGGAGAATATGTGGAACTTGAAACCGTGCAGACACGATTCCAGGATGTCATCCGATCTTCATTCCTTGAAGATCCCAATGGCTGCAAATTAGCCAAAATTGCAGCCATGTCTGTCCAGTTAGATGAAGCAGCTGCCCAATGCATAACCTATCATCAGCAGCTTACGACGGGTGAAGAAATGCTTAGACGCCACATGGTCATCTTGAAGAGCATTAATTGCCCGGAGGCCGAAGAGGTCAATGACTGGATAGAGACTTTGTTGACCAGTGGTGAAGAGGTGTAAAGCACCAAGGGAGGACGTCCTACCCTCCAAATAGCATTAATGATGACTGAAGTCAACTTGATGCCCCTTTCCAAGTTGACTCCAGATCTCCACAGATCATGCATGTCAGATCCCACTAATCTAGGATGTCTATTTGACTCCCACGATTTGTGGATCTCAGATTTCCTCAAAAGGTGGATGTCTATTTGGAGACACATTTGTAACATAAGTTCACTTTTAGTTAGGTGTCAGTCAACTGAGGTAGACTTCCAGTTTGACTTTTGTTTAGTTTCAGTTAACTGAAGTAGATTTCCAGTTAACTGTTTGCTCACCTACATTTAGACATAGAATAATATCTTGCTGATTGGCAAGAACTGTTTGTTAACTCAAGGAGATTTTAGGGTTGCCTACTCCTTTGAGTTCCTATAAATAAGAGCCTTAGGTTCTTTATTTGTTTAACCTTTATTTGCTAGCAAAATTGCTGCGCCACTGTTGCCAGAGTTCGCTTGTTTATATCTGTTCACTCTTGGATGAGAGTTCGTTGGTTGATCGCAATTGTGCATGATTTCGTGCCTTTGCTGTCCCGACCTTTGTAATTCTTTGAAGAATCTTAAAGAATAAATCAGATGGTGCAAGCTTGATTGATCTAATTATTTGAGTTATTCAAAGTCTTGTTTTTAAATAGTGCATTGTTTCAATCTCCTCCTTGGACAGGTGTCGTCGCCTCCTTGGATATTTTGTCATCAATCATTATCGTTTGATGTTGTTTAATGATCTTTCTTGCAGCCTAGACTTTGGACAGGTGTCGTCACCTCCTCGGGAATCCTGTTAGAAAGGCCATCGTTCCTTGTTGTTTCCAGTGAGCTGCTTCCAAGCCTATACCTCGGATAGGGGTTCCTCCTCCTTGGCAAGTCTCAGATCCAGTTTACCGTAACGAGTGTTTGCTTGTATCGAGCCCTATCTTGGTATATATCCGAAGGTTCAGAGCCTCGGCCATATTCCATTGAGACGGAGGATTCAAGTGATCCAACCATACCATTTCGCTCCTATGCCCTCATGCTCTGTTTTTCTTGAGGAGGTAGGATAGTTTAGAAGCTTAGTTAGTCGTAGTTAAGATCTGCGGAAACCAGAGAAAAAGCTTAGCTACGGCGCATTGGTTTATGCACCCTTGTGTCCTACCGCTGAGTAAAAAAGATAGGAAATCTTAGTACACCCCTTTTTTTTACAGTATAAAATCAGCAAAGAGAGATCTTCCTCTCTATAATCCGAAGAGCATGTACTAACACACTTGCAATAGCTGTCCGTTTCCAATAAGCACTCCAGAGGTGCTAATTGAAACGCCAACATTACCAACATATTTTAATCCTATAATACAAGTCAAAAGTGAGTTTAGAGAAAGGAAAGCATAAATAGATCTTGTGGAGTCAAATTTTGATATCCAAGCAAATGCAAATTGAAGAGTTGAATGCCATTTACAATGACAGTAACCACATCGTAGACATGTCAGACATTACCCAACCTAGGTATTGCATATCCTTCCCCAGTATTCTAGAGGATTAGGCACACCAAATAAATGCCAATTCCTAAAACAAAAATTTTAGAGAAAAATAAATTGACCTACTAATTCTACAGGAAACCACTAGATCAAGCTCCTTGCACATAATGAAGCATCTGGGAATATGGGTCAGCAAGCAAATTATATTTTTCCAATCAGTCTGAACAATTATCTAATGGGAGCCAACTAGGTATGCTTTGTAATCACATAACTACTTCCACTAGGGACTCACTTTTAACTGCCTGATGTGTGAATTTAAAGAAGTTTGCTGCATTTTCAATGTATAGATTCCCCTTATGGAAAGAACAACTTAAGTCAGCTCTCCACCTAGGTAATGACAAATGTGACACAGAAACCCATCTTCGTTGGGTATTTCAAGTTTTCAACACAATATAGTATCCATAAGAGAAAAGAGAGGTCAATAATTCAATCAACAAATTTTTGACTAGCTCACTTGGATGGAAACATATAGATTAATGATGGACCTGGTGTTTTGCAAAGGCATATTGACATAGAGCAACACACATAAATGGAAATAAGATATTACAGAAAATTTGGATAGGATTATAATCTCTAGCAAATGGCTAACCACTAAAAATCATTAGAAGATGCTTAACAACTAAAAACCAAATATCTGCAATATTAGAATAATAAGATAATAAAGTACATGCTTGCACTTTATTTAGTTAGTGGTAGTTAGCCTTTTATGAGGTTGTTATAACTGTCGTCTATTTTTAGACTAACTACTTTCTATTAGCATATGTTCAATAATATAATGCAATGTCCTCAACTTTTTACCGATCTACTTTTTTTTTTTACCAACATTGGTATTAGAGCTGGATCATGTTGAGGAACCTCAGTTAGGTACAACACTGATTGTATGGAATTTGAAGGTCAGGAAGCGAGGTTGAAATTGTGAGCATTGTTTGTAGTTGCATTTGAAGGTTTGAAAGTTTGTAAGTTAGGGGCCAAAAAGTCTAAAATCCTCAAAAAATAGTGAGAGGAAAATGTGCTAAAGGTTGTGGGCATTCAAATCGACTGGAAATCTCAGAATTGCAAGTGTTAAAAGCATCTGGTTATAGGCATTTTCCTCTAAAAATTAGTAAAATTATGGGACACACAAATAAGCTGCAAAAATTAGTAAAAATTAAAATTGTGGATGTATTTCTCTCAATATCATGTTTTGTAGTGCTGTAAGGAATCACGACAAGAATTAAAATGAGAAAATTGCAATTCAATTCAGTAAGAAGTGAGAAATTTTTGCAGTCACTCAAGCACGTTTTAGACATCTTTTGCAGTCACAAAAATTTCCCCGATCATTTTCCAGTCACCGCCAGGACATTTTTTTGATGTGTTTTTACCAAACTACGGCATGTGGGTACTGCCAACAAATTATGGGTATTTTTCAGAAGTTTCAAAAGATTTTTAATATTCAGACTTCAAAATATTTAGAGAAGTTTATCTTTTGAGGCCACTAGAAAAATGACAAATTTATAAAATCTATCATTGCCAAAGACATTGAAACTCATTGAGAAAAATAATAATATCAGAATATCTAGAATCACAAGATACTAACTATCATTGAATATCAGAAATGTGATAGAATCTTTTAGACATAGAAAGCAGACCTACTAATCACCTAGGTGACTTTGATAGATGTCATAGGGAAGGCTTTCTGATTCTCAAGTTGTCAATTTTAGATGATTTGATCTTTCAAGTCCAAAGCAATACCTTTGCACATAATCTATGGGATAGTTGAAAGATAAATATCAAGTCTGTAAAAAAATCAAAGTCTTGTATTTAAAGAATTTGTTCATTTCTACCAAATTGCACGAGGGGAATCTTTGCCAAACTATCTTCTAAAAATAAAAAAGTATTAGGGATTTGCTTCCTACAGTCAACAAACAAGTAGACGATGAGGATATAGCTGTGTTGACCATTATCAGCTTGCTACCCTCCTTTGAGACTTTTGTGGAGTCTCTAAACCTATTGGCACAAAGCTAGATTTTGACCTTTGGTAAGGTTAGTTCATACTTGTTGTGAAAGGAATGTTGACAAGAGCAGATGGGTGAAGTTTCTTTGGGGAGTTTAAAAGTCACACTTGTTGCACGATTTTAAGGTACACACCTCAATTCTCCTTCTCCCACTTCACAGCCATGGAGAAAGGTTTAGTGCTTCTATTGCTAGAAATTTGGGCATGTGAAGAATGATTGCAGGAAAAGACGGTATGATCTATTTCACAAGCATCAAAATGAAGCTAATGTGGTAGATAGTAGATACTATTGAGGACGACCATGAGGAGTATGCATGGATGGCTTTTTAACACAGTGTTCAAAGCAAATGTTGGTTCTTTGATTTAGGTGCATTCAGATACTTCACGTCTCAAAAGGACTTGTATGTCAGGTTTATTGCTAATGATAGTTATAGGGAATTTTTTTCACTTGGTAACAAGTCACATATCAAAGCCAAGGTTGAACAATTTTTTGTAGGCTTATCATGTGGGCAATAGATCCATAAAGAGGGAATACATTTAGTCCTAGCATAAGCAATTTGCCACATGGCTAGCAACAATGGTTGTAATGCCTTTAATCAAACCCAATTGCCCATTTTTGAAGGAGAAGACTATATTTTTGGGCTATTTGAATGAAGAACCTATTTTGTGGACAAGATATGTGGGAGTTGGTGGAACAAGGTTTTTCAGAACCTGCAAATGCAACAAGATACAATGCTCTTGATGAGAATGACTAGTTGAAGAATAATCATTAGACGGATTCAAAGGTGTTTTTCTCATTGAATCAATCTTGTTCCCAAGGATTCCTACTGCAACAAGTTCAAAAGAAGCTTGGGACATCTACTTCCCTTGTGATTTGTGCTTGACTGATAATTTTGGGTGTGGCTGTGACATTGGATACTTCAATGGGTCTCCTTGATCAAAATTGATGGATCTTGATGAAATTGGTTAGATTTCTATCTTAGTTGTTGAACAGAGTTGGGCAAGTAGGGAATTTAAGGGCCATAAAGAGAGGATACCTTGTAGAAAAATTCATTTACTAATAAGGACTGATATTTTGAATGACCAAAAGAAGGATCAAACACTAGTTTTGTTTGCAAAAGCATTAAACATTCTTCCAAAACCTCCAGATCCTGATGAGATTTTCTTGTAAGCTTCTTTTCTATTTGTGCATGTTGCAGGAATGGCTTTATGCCTCCATAAACAATGATTGGAGAGTCTTGTACCCATATGAAACTCAACTTTCGTACTGTCTTTGGTTCATTTGTTGCTAATAAGTCTTCCTTCTTGTGTCAATCAATGACAATTGAGATTTTCCCTTCTCAAGTTGTAAGATTGTTTGGTCACAGTCTTGTGTTTCTACTAATGATTTTTGCAAAACGCTTGAAATTGTACTATTCTAAGTGAAAGACAAAGAAGTTCTTGATTGATGTGTTAGCATTTTAATTTGCACCTTTAGTATGACACGATAGAGTAGATGTGCAATAGAACTACTCCTCAAATTAGGATAAGCTCCCTGAAAAATAAACTATTGTACTCTTCGGAAATATGTAACTTGCTATCTACAATCTGAACAATATTGTATTTTGGGGTGATTTTGAGTATGCAATATAAAAAAACTAAATAAAAACCTATCTTTTTGTTTTCTTATTTTAGAGCACGAGTTCAACACATCAACACTAGATAAGAGATTTTGGGGCTTTTTGACTGAAAGAAATCCCTATAGCTACATCCTTACATTGTTTACCTAAATGCATAGTGAAGAATGCAAATACACATACAAATTGAATAGGATTAAACACATAAAATCAAAAACTAGTAAATTAAATGGACTTTGTACAAAGTCACGAGCTCCATCTTTGAGCCAACTTGCAATAAACTCACTAAAGCAATTTAACCCACAAAACACATAATGAGACATCTCAATAGACATTTAAAAGAAAGATAGGCATAATAAATTGCATTATGTGAATATTGAATTTTCTAATATCAATAACATGGTTTGAATAGCAATAGGCAAGGACGACAATTAGCATTCCTAAAACCAAGTGCAAAAAGACATTTATTTATATTGTTTACAAAGCGTTGCACAAAATAAATGAATTAAACTAACCAAACTTCTATTCTAACTATGACAGCTTGTATGAGTTGCAAGCTTTATTATAAATTATCTCCTCCACTAGAACTAAAACAAAACATGCAACTACCAGCTCAAATGACGATTAAATTTATTACAATAATCCCTTAATGCTCACATCTCTTGTATGACGAGATAAATGACCTAAGAATAACTGACTTTCAACTGTAAATGGAGGATGTTAAAACTAGCAGAAAGTTACAAATAGCAAACTCAAAATATGCTTTTCCCTTCAAAAATGGTGCTGAACTATTTAAAATGTAGGCTAAAAATAGTATTTTTGGAAGATTGATCTATATTTGAAGCTAAATATTTTTCTCATGAAAAATAATCTATCTTGAAATTTTGGAAATCCACCTTTGAAGCCTTGAATCTAAAAACTAATTGTTGATTTGTATTGAACTTTGACTGAAAATTACAAATTTCTATGCTCTAAAACCTTGATTTTTGTATGCTAAAGACTATGAAAGAAATAATTCACTATTGATTAACAATCACTGTCCTACTCCCATATTTTGTTGTTCGTTTCTATTTTTATAGACATGGTTTACAAAATCGAACTCAGAGAGTACTCGACAATCTGAAAATTTCAAACTCAGCAAAAACTCGACAAAACTTGGCAACTTAAAAAAATACTTAAATTTCATAAAATTTTGCAAAATTCAATTACAAATTGTATCAAACGATTCTAAACTAGCATGAGGAAGTGTTTTCTATTAGATTTGGTTCTTGAATACAAATGGATTACAAAATAGCATCATCATGCAAAGTTGGGTACAATAGCTAGCAACTAATAATGTAAAATGCAGCCCTGTTTTGCCTTTGTTTTTTTTTAACGAGTGTTTTGAGATGTTTTTGCAATGTTTCATACAACCATATATTGCAGCAAAAGAGAAGATATTGCAATTAAACTTTCAACTCAAAACTGAACATTACATAAAGGATTCACAGCAGAAAATTCCAGATTTTTCTACAGGCTTAAATACTTAGTTTTTCATCAAAATATTAACAACCCAGTTCATAAAATATTCCTTGTTATCTAAATCAACAATACGCAAAAAATCTGGGAGTTACAAATTTGGAACTCACAAGTGAAATATGCTTCGAAACCCTCTAAAATGGACGCCAACTGCAGAAGTCACCTTCAATGATAGAAATCTTGTAAGCACAATGCTCTCCAGCCTTGGATGACCTCAAATGATGGAATACAATCTCCAGAAACCCTAGCCGCCCTGCCAAATGATCAAACCTCCCTCCAAACTGTACAACCAGCCTAGGATGATGGTACAACTAGCAAGAGAAGTACACAAACTCCTCAAATCTGTCGTTGATGTATTCAAAACTTCTCTACAATATGATCTCTCAAATCTGAAATGTATCTCTATTCCGCAAACTGTGAATTTCAATCTGCAATAAAGCTCAACTGTGATTCCTGAAGTGAAATCACCAAGAATTTTTCTAGACTGTCTTCCAATAGCGTTGAGAATGTTGCTTGCAAAGGTTTTTGTCCTCACAAACCCTAGAAGAAGAAGAACTAGCTCCTCCAATCAAAATAACAAAGATATCAACCAAGCATGAATGTGCAAATGAACTCTCAAAAGGGCTTTTATAATAACTTTAACTCCCAAAATGGAATTTTCCCTTTTCCCTCCAATTTTCCCACACCCCAAGTTGGCAAATTAAATAATATTTTATTTAATTCAAATCTCACCTTATATCCCCTTTAATATTTTATTTAACTGGGCACAATACTTTATATTATAAAGTATTCTTTCAAAAACCACTTATGTCCCCTTGAATATAAAGTCCTTTTTAATATATATTTAAATAACACATAAAGTTAAATACTTCAATTCAATTTTATAATTAACGTTATTAAAAATAAATACACAGGACCATAATAAGACCAATATTAATCCGGAATATAAGTTTGCCGTCATGCCCAATATAGAAATACTGTCAACTGACCATACCAATGACTTACTATAAATAGTATGGACAAAATTGTCTCGTGAGTTACTAAAAATAGTAAGTATGATCAAAATGTTTGAATAGGTTTCTGAAAGCACTTGTGAACTCCCTGATAACACCGAGCTGGGAAAAAAACATCGACTAAGCTCCAAAAAGGTTGATTGAGCAAGTCTACAATCACCCTCAAGGGCCCCCCTAACCACCTTATTAGTCCACGGGGATCAAGTGATGGACTAACCTTCGCAACAAATCATTGCTTAGAAAAAAGGGGACATTACAAATAACTATTATGAATTTATGCTGATTGTTTTTGAAAATCATCATCATAAATTGCATATCTAGGCAAGTAAAAAATTACAAGTTTTTACAATTTCCTCTTGTTCAAGTGAAAAATTAGGCGGTAAGAGTGTATGGTCCTCACACTTAGTTGTGGCTCACTTCTTGGCCTAGAAGATTGTGCTTGTGGCTCTAACCTCCTACTAGATATCAATGACTTCTCTACCATATCAATGTAATCCAATGTTAATTTGTAATGTCCCCTTTTTTGTGAGCATCAAAGTTTCGTTGATTAGCCTATCATTTGACCCTCGTAGGCTAATAAGGTGGGTTTGAGGGTCCTATGTGGCAGACATCAGGTTCTCTGGTGGTACTTCGTGTTGTTTTTCTTCTTTGGAGTCTGGTGTTATTCAGGATTCGCCTTTGGGAGTTGGTTTGGACTCAGTTTGTGCACACTTACTATTTATAGCAAGTCACCCGATTGTCAGAGTCCAATGTTACTATATTTGGAAAGGCACCTGGATGTGCAATGGATGCAGTGGTGGACCCCCTGGCTCTGACGGAATCAGGAAATAATGGTTTTTGAGAAAGTTATGTTATTTTTAATTATTATTAAAGTCAAGCTTTAATGATAATTTATTTATTTAAAGGGGTACATATTATAATGTTATATTTTGACTTTATATTATTGAGGACTATTTAATGATATAAGTCAATTATAAAGTACCTCTCTTGGGTGTCCACTTTATGAATGATATTAAAACAAAAGCAAGTGCATTTAATGATATATTAAATGATTAAAAAACACATAGAAAATCATGCTTTTCCATGAGGAGTATATAAGTACTCAAAAAAAGCAAATTAGGGATTATTCACTCATTCGACACTTAGCTTTTGAAGTTTTCTTGAGGAGAATAAGAAAACCAGGGTTTTATGTATTCTTTGGCATTGGAGAGCATAGCTACTTCATTGTTTCAGCTTCTTGAGGGTGTGAGAGATCATTTGAAGGCAAAAATTACAGGAGGCTTTATTTCAAAAGTCTCATTGTGCTTCATTGGAGAAAATCTCAAAGGTTTCACAAGGGTTTGAAGATTTCATTGTCATTTCAAGATCAAAAGATTGTTATCCGGGAATATCTTATTGTAAATTCAAAGCATTAAATTAATCAGATTTGATCATTTGATATATTTGCTTTCAACATTTCTCTATTTGCATTTGTTTTGCAATTTTATGCGTTTCCTGGTAAATTCTACAAAAACCCAAAAATTGGATAAGACAATTTTTAGTAGCAAATATCTTACTTGGGGTGGGATATTACACAATTCATATATTTATTAAATTGAATCAGTTCAATATTGGTATGTGAAGTCACTTTTATATCTTCCAGTATTGATGAATTAATTGATTATTGGCTAGACGTGCGAATCATATACATCGAGTGTGGCCAAAGGCCTAAATGTTGAGGGGTTGTAGGGTGCTATAGCTTTGTAATGTCCCTTACCCGGTTTGCCCTAGAATTCACTTGTTAATTAGGTTTAGGGTTTCTTCCTTCCAAAGAATGTTCTTTTTAGTGAAGTAATCTTGGTTTGAAATCTGCATTCACCTTATTAACAAAATTTCCACATACACATATATCTGTTAGCATTAATATCTAGATATCCAAAATATAAGCATAATCATAAATGCAATTTAACAAGCAAGAGGAGTGCTATGGGTGGATCCGCCCTGAAGCCTTCATGTTAGGCACGAGAGGTTGTTCACCACAATCTTCCTTTCCCAACAGCTTAGTACTTGCATTCTCCATACATGGCAGTACCTCGAAAGACACTTACCCTATTAGGGAAAAGGTACCCTAAGGACCAAGGGCCTACGACCTACCACCCCTATAATAGTGTAGTTTCCTACGGTGGGACCTCCACCCCTCTATGTCCAAACCCGTTTCTCGGGCCTAAGGGACATGAGAGTGGAGTTTTTAGGCTAACCACTTGGACTATGCTTCACCGCCTAATAGGGTAACAATCACAAAGAAAACAATCTTTGGACAGTCATTTGTGCATCTACTATTGAATTATCTATATGCATGTATCATGTTTGAGAGTATTATATGGATGCATGAAAATGTAACATAATGCAAAAAAGTACATGGATCTATATTACTACAACAATGCCAATTCTTATCAGATTTAGTTTGTCTATGATCAATGATACTATCCAATGTAATATTAACAATGATGGAAACTAAATACAGCTATATCATACCCTTTAGTTTCATTCATGGTCATGATAATGCTAAAGGAACCATCATCAATTCATAAAATTATTATAATATTGATAACATCAAACCAATAATCAAATGAGCAAATATTAGTTTCTTATATTCAAAATATGCTAAATATTATTGCTAAGTGAGTACATCACCTGAACTATTGTGTCTCTCCACGTTTTCTGATTCCTCACTCGCCTCTTTCAACCTTATACTGGATTGATCATGGGATGAGAACCATTCATAAATATACACAATCTACTTATGTTTATATTAAAGAGTCATCATTACTTATAAGGCTTAATTATTGCCATAAGTATCATTATTGTATATTCACAAGTAATTCACTTATCTACTTACCCATATATATATATATGATTTTATAATAAATATATATTTATATATTCTATATAAATTTATATATATATATATTATTATTTCCAACTGATTTCAGTTCACAATAATTTCTTGTCATGAATACACATATCTATATATATTTATTTATTTACATATAAATTAATAATCATATTAATCTTACTCACAATATTTGCAAATAGCATATTTCTGATTCTTGACTGTGTTATATTTCAGAATATATCTTTTTTTCTCGCCTAATCCCTTACTATGGTCTTGACTTGGTCTTCATTTATAGACCGATTCCCAAGAGCCACACCTTTTTATTTATGGAGAGTCATACCTTTCCATTTGCATTCCTTAATCGCTGTTTTTCTTGAAATATTCTTTGCTTTTCAACATAATGGCTGCTCGTATAATGAAGCGATTTTCCTTCATTAATAATGATTGCTGCCTATGTTGTATTATCTATATTTATTTTATGTTTATTGTTTTTATATTATAAAATATATTTGTTATTATTATTATTATTTTGTATTTATATATTCTGATAATAATATTTAAATTGCTAATGTTTGTATTTCAATATTATATTTACAATTGTAATACTATTTTGTGATAATTATAATTACTAATTTTTCTTTTTATAATTTTAATATATATTTTGTCATTTATTTGCATTTTTTTATACAAATTACATTTAAATGTTTGAGGTTATTTATTTATTTTTATTTTTTTTGTGTTGCTATTTGGGGAACATGACAAGCTTGAAATTGTAGAGAAAAAAGAAAAAAAAATCAACTAACTTGAACATCATCTAATTTTTTTTCCCCAATTTGCTATAGAATGCTTGCTTGCTATTGTGTATGGCGTGGAAGGGTGATTGGAGGTTTTATACAGTAAAAATTGCATTTTTTTTTTTAGTCAAAATCACGTCTGACCCACGTCAAAGTCATGTCATGACCCATATCCAAGTTTTTTGTGCAGAATTGTTGAGTTTTGACAAGTACTCATGGAAAAAATCAGTGAATTCTTTGCAAAAACTAGGTAGAATAACTCAGAAAGTTTACTTTGTGAGTATTTGTGGGTCAGAAAAACTCATGAGTACTTGGTGAATTTATGAACTATGGTCATACAAAAGGCTGCAACTTTTGGTTATGGTTTATAACTTTAGTTCTTACAAGATATTGGTAATTTCTGGTAATTACTTCGGTGATATTTCTGCAGTTGCAATTTAATATTTCAAATCATTGAAATGATATTTTAATTGTAATTTTCTATATGTTTTACCACTATAAATAATAGAAAAATTGTTGAAGATTTTGATATTTTAAGTCTGGATGGCCATGTCACCATGACATTAAAAATCACTGTTTTCTGACATTATAATTTTTAATTATAATCTATACAGTTTTCCACTGGATTTCATATTTGTAATTGTTCTGGAAGGTGTGCTGTTATATTGAGTATAACTTACTTTCATATTTTGTAAAGATTTCAGTATTGGTCACTACTCCATTAAGTGTTTATTTATTTATTTAATTGGCGGAGCTTGCCTTGTTCTTTGTATGGCTATCCATCCCTTAGAAAATACATCTTTTTGTTAGATCCATCTATCAACCACGACTTGGAAAACTGATAGAATATCTGTATCCAATAGATACCTTTAATATCAAATTTAGGACTAACAATAGTAGATTGAAGTGATAAATACTCAAATTCATCAATGAATTAATCCTATAGCTACTCATGATTAGCTAAACTATTGTTACCCTATAATTCAAAGTGAAGCTCAAACACTAGGATCGATCTTACCTAGGTTCTTACACGATATTGGGTTAGTTTATGTAAAGAATGTCCATGAAGGAAGGCCTTAAGAGGGCAATAAACCTATAGTAACCCAAGGGGATAGTGGGATGAGAAATATATTACAGTTTTCTCCATAATTGGGTTCTCCATGCCAAATGCTATTTTTTCTTCATTATTTATGATTTTTGGTTGTAAGCTATTTCTTCCTTTTAGATTAATTACACTTGACAACATAATTCTAAAATATAAACTAAATTTTCCTTCATTTACATAAGGAATGGCAACTTATTCAATCAAAGAAAACTATAAATATGTAATCTTCATGTTGGTGAATTTAGGAATGGGATAGCCACATCAATTACAGATCAATTCATGAGGCCATAGCATGTTGCAAACATTGTTTGTCTCATTAACAACTCACTAAACTGACTTTGACAATTCATCATCAAATTCTGGGTCACTACTCCATAAAGTGTTTTTATGTATTTATTTAATTGGCGGAGCTTGCTTTGTTCTTTGTATGGCTATCCATCCCTTAGAAAATACTTCTTTTTGTTAGATCCATCTATCAACGACTTGGAAAACTGATTGAATATCTGTATCCAATAGATACCTTTAATACCAAATTTAGGACCAACGATAGTAGATTGAAGTGATAAATACTCAAATTCATCAACAAATTAATCCTATAGCTACTCATGATTAGCGAAACTATTGTTACCCTGTAACTCAAAATGAAGCCCAAACACTAGGATTGATCTTACGTAGGTTCAATCTTCATTGTTATTTTAACAGGTTTAACTAGTGGATACAGATTGCACTGAAGAAGTTATTGAGTTCATTATTGTTTATTGCATGTTGAGGGTTTAAGTGGAACTAATTCTTGTTTATGTGGCATCGTTTGGCCTTTCTATTAACTACAGGATTCAGTTATAGGTTTTTCTATTGCTTATAGATGGATTTATTAGTTATTACAATTCTTTTGTCCTTGGAATTTTGCTCCAAAATCTGTCTCTTCATTTTATACTTGAAATTGGGCTCTAAAATTTGGCCATTTATTTTGTACTTTTGGATTGCAGCTTGTAGATTATTTAGCATATTACAAGAATGTTTTGAATTTGAAAAGAGTAATAGATTCACACTTTGGAAGTGTTGTACACAACTTGTCTTTGTGTTAGTTCTTTTTTGCACTTTTGTTGGGCACGGATGATATAGTTTTGTTCCAATTTTTCATTAATCTTCTGGTTTCGAGATGGGGTTTATTGTCACTTGAATATGCATGCAAAAATTATGACCTGACTGCTATGTGTTTTTTCTTACAGCACATTTTTTAGGGAATTCCATGTAGGACTTGCACATACTTTGAAGAGCCTACTAAGATTGTCAAAGACTACAACAGCTATTTTCTTTAGCCCAAGAAGAAGCAATTCTCTGGATTTATTTCTGCAGATTGTTAGAAACTTAGACTTACACGTCAAGGTCGTTGAAAATTATAACAATCACATATGGGAATTACACAAAAAAATTATGGAACAAGACAACTCCAGTTGGCCCAACTATGATAAGGAGCACTGCTATCCCTTGTTGATAACAATATCGTTGGAATCAGAACTCTTATGCTAGAGCTTAACAAGCTGAATGTAAAGAACGAATTGTGACATAGACAATGTTTTTTATCAATTAGAATTCTTTTGTATTTCTAACACTATTGGAAAAGCCCAAAATGCACATTCTTGATAAATTTTTCATATATAAAATTTCAATTCAGATAATCTTGCAATTCATGTGCTATCTTTGAAAGACTAAATCCAAAGCTTACATTTGTAGATGCAATGTGAAGTGTAGTTTTGAAAAGATGGTAAATACTTGTTCCATTGAAAATTATTTGCATTCTATATAAGACTAGGAGGATTGCTTATATGTTAGGAGTATGCTAGTTGGGGAGGGGATCGTTGTTACAAGTATTTGAGATACATATCCTAAGTTACCTTGTATCTTGAGATTTTACAGTAACTTTAATAATTTTAGCCAAGGAATCTATGTAGTACCCAAAATGAATGGTATGGCCATGAGATGTTAGCTTCACATTGGTACCCATGTGTGAGGGTGTGGAGCAAATTCCCTACTTCCTCAATGCCTCAATGAGAGGTTTTTTCTACATCTTGATGTATCTAAGCATATGGAGAGAATTTTGAACCTCTATTAAAATAACTTTTGGACTTCTTATTGACATCTTGTGGTTGCTACTTCTTGTATTAGAATGTGTTTATGTGTATAACCTAGGTTGGGCACCTAGGAGCTACAAAAAAAGAGAGCATTAAAGCTTAAATTATAGTAATACATAGTTTGCTAGTTCCATCTCAATTATGTAGATTAACTTGCCATCCCATCTTATGAATAAAAAGAATGGCCTTGTATATTCATAGTCAAAAACCATTTTTACATAAAAATATAGATAATGTATACCCTATCATAGTTACATAGGGGTCATTGCACATATATTTCACAACAATCATTGCTATATATACACACACTTATTTAGCTAGTAGAGATGATCCATGTCATTCATTAGGTGGTGTGCTTGGTTGGGCATAGCCTAGTCCCATACACAATATATCTCCAAATCAGTATTATGAAATCTAACATATAGGAATTTACCAATCTTCATGCATTTGAATAGCTTCCCCTAATTTTGGATGATAATACATGGGTGATCCACAATGCAGTTGGTTTGAATTGTCATGCCCAAATTTTTCGCTAGAAAACCCAATTTTTTATTTTATAAAGATGCATTAGCTCTAACATAAATACCTTTATTAATCCTAATATTAATTTTTAACAAGATTAAATGTACTATATATATATGTGTATACAAATTTTTATACCATACTATAAACCCCTATATTATTAAATCCAAAATTGACTTCTTGGCACATACTAATAATTACTTGATTGAGTGTAATATTAATATTACCATTTTATATAATAAAAAAAATGTATAATATTAATAGTATTATTTTACATAAATTATATATGTGGAGTATTAATAATTTACTCCACATTATTGTAATTCATAGTAGGAAAAGATTACTTACCCATAATTAAATAAGTGTAATATTAACATTTTCATTTGATATTATTATTTCTACTTTATATAATTAAATATGTGAAATAATAATATTGTTACTTTGTGAATATAAATGACATCATTCTTTAACAATGGATAAATATAAAGATTTGTTTAGGTAGTTCCTATTTGCTTGCGTAGTAAAATATTATTTCGCTTTCACACAATCTATTTTTACTATTATTAAACTGGTTATCAGCAATGTCCGTAATAATAGCAATATTATAGCTAATGTATCCCACTTTCTACGTTTAGAGTTATAAAATCCATATTTGCTGCAATGTTTTTCTCATATTTTATTAGTATTAAATTAACTCGTTGCTTATTGCTATCACGGTTATTTTATTTATTTAATATTTATCCTCTTCTTTTTTTTTCCTTTAATAATACTAATTAATATAATAGAATATTAACTTAATTTCAACGATATTGCTGCTCAATCATCATTATAATTTTTTTTAATTTGTTATCATTAATTTAAATTATCATATAAAATAACCAAATCAACCTTCACAATTATAATAATATTATTATTTAATCATTGAAGTCTTGGCAATCTCTTCATCTTTACAGCAATGTAATATCTATAATATAATAGTAATAAATTAAATCATTCTTAAATCTATAATATAGTAATTGTCTTATTATTATTATTATTATTATATATTAGTTTATATTTTATTTATTATTGTTTAAATAAACATTTAAGTTCTATTATATTACTATAAAGTACTGTGGATTTTCTTAATAAACATATATCTAATTAAATCTCTTTTATTAATAATCCAATATTGATGACATTATGTTAATATTTTAGAAAAACATTATTCACGATTACCAGATTAAGTAAAACTATTTTACTTGACAATGTTAGATCATCATATTGATTTTTATTTTAATGTTTAAGATTTCTTGAAAATAATATTATTCTTAGCAGCCATGTTTGCTGCAGGAAATAAATTGCTATTAACTCCCATTTTATTTGAGTTAGCATGAATAATAATATCATGATGGCTGAGAACTGCTGCAATTATTAGAACTGGCTAACTTTTATCTCAAAATGCAAAAAATATTATTCTGGATACAAATTTTTGGGGGTGAGCCATGCAATATCATCCTCCCGGACTTAATAAAGTTACTTCCTGCTCTCAGCATTACACCACTATTTGACAAAGAACTATTTACAATGCATAATGAATATCAAGATTAGGTACCGCTCATGAATGCAGAGAAGTCCAAGATCAAAAAATGATGTTGGCACTCTTACCTAAGAAATACATTTATAGTCAAAATCTGCTAAGCATTCTTATTTGAGAAGGGCATGCTAAACCAGTTACCTATGGATAATCATAAATTTATCCATAACTAAGGATTGGAGGTGTGACTCATCATGCAACTCATCACATCAGCACATTTATTGAGAAGTGTCTAAAATTTGACTTTTTAAAGGTTCGACCAAAATTTAATCATGGGACTCCTAATAGTTGAACAAAAAAATATCATTTGTTGCTTGTAGAATATCATATTTTTATTTAAAATAAAATTAATATACAGTCTAAATGGACCAAATACCAATGGATAACCATAAATTTTTGATATCTCTATCTTTTATATTCAACACATATGGACCAACAGTTGAACACAAAAAAAATATTTGTTGTTATAAAAACAACACATAATTATTTGAAATACAACTTATATCAAACAAAAATGGACCAATAGTTGAACACTATTTTTGTTTTGAAAATCCTTCACATTTAATGAGAAAATACATGTTATTAGTTGTACTCGCCTTTTATATTTGTGATAGCACAATCTATTAATATAAAATAATTCAATGCTTGTACATTGCTACCCCAATAGTTGTACACATAAGAACAATAGTTTTCACTATGATAACAATACTTGTTTAAATGAGTGTTTTATTTTATTAAATGAGCATTTTATTTTTTAAATGATATACTTATAGTGGATAGTTATGATATTTTATTTGAGACAAAAAATAACGTATTTCACTTCTTCATGAATGTATTTATGTTCTTTTATATAACATTTAGAGGTTATCATGTGTTGTTATCATGTGTTCAAGTATGGGTCCATTTTTTTATTATCAAAATTTGGTTATTTTTTATTTACATTTGACCTATTTATTTACAATATATGGTATAAATATGTGGTAAGTCTGGATATTATAATTAGGATTGACTGTGCGACTATTAAACCCCGCACAACTACTAGCCCCTCCCCCTATTACCTTTCTTACGTGACAACAATATTACTTTTCTTTTTCTTATGATACACAGCCTACTTGCTATTAATATTGCTTACATCTATCATGCAATTAGTGGTTTACTATTTAAAGCGCAAGAGAAGTCTAATGAGGATTCACACCCAAATAAGAAAAGATTTCCTTTGGGCTAGTGAGTGCAGAATTGATGTAGGTGTGAGTATTTAATAATAATGTGATCAAGATAAATCTAATGAAAGTCACAAAGAAACTATACATTAGCACGTATGGGTGAAGGGGCTCGTCAAGCATGGTGCCAGTCAAAAAGTGGCGTAGCCGCCATAACACACGGCCTAGGTGACAAACTTAGATCTACTGGGAGGCTACTAATTGGAGCGAAGCAATAATATGATCGATCCCTAGATCTTTGTACCAGCCATTGGATTGGTTCTCCAGGAGTCGAGGTATTCATTCCTATCTAAAAGTAAATAGTGTGTTGGTAGTCTTTGTGCTGGAGACAAGGTGAGAGGGAGATCGGGTAACTAATTTTCTGAGTGAAGGATCAAAATCTAATGAGGATTCACACCCAATAGTGAAGGTCACACAAACCCTATAATCTGGCTTAAGTTGTTAACCTGCTCCTTCCATTCTTTGCACAAACTCATTTCTTGGCAGCGCTTAAAAAAAAGAGGAACCAAAACATAAGGTGAATGACTTAGAGTCAACTGGTAAAGAGATAAGGAGACAGATATACTGCATTTCAATGATCGATACCAACATGATCACTAGGTTCCTTAAAGATTCTAGCTCGATTGTGAAGTTTGTAACTTGCTTTTATTCTAGATGGAGAGCTATTTGCTACAGGTTCAGGTAGTCGAGTTTACTGGTCTGCCAGTTCAATAAAATATGTGTTATTTGGTTGTTTTGATAAAGTCTTTTGTTGAGCCTGTAGCCCATTGCCCATGCTTGACGCTCAATATGTGCATCTATGTCCACCCCTCTCTATACTGGTGTATGTCAATGTAGGGTAGAGTAATTTCGATGCCAAAGATTCTATATTTTCTACAGCTTACCCTTAAATGTTATTTATGCACATATGTATGTTTTTAAAATGTTATTTCAGTTTAGAAAATGAAGAGACAACACTTCAACATATCTTCTGAATACCAGGTACATGAGCCTACCATTTCCAACACAAGGAATATCAAATTTCTTTTATTTAATCAACAAAACATTAAGTAGAAATAGCAAGAGGTGAACAACATCTTTGCTTGAATATTTTTAAAGAATATATGGCAATGAATAAGGCTTAAATTTTCAGCTTGCAACTAGATTTATAGTTTTTCTTTTTTCTGTGAAGGCATAATGCAGGCATATACATAGTAAAACCAAATCAGATTGATACAAAATTTTCAATGAGAGAAAAACAAAACACATCGATGGGACTTGCTCTCCACCCTACCGTAATGGCGTTATGGAGCCTCGTGGGCTCTAGCCATACCCCCGAACAAGGAATTATTTTACCCCCACAATGATCATGAAGTCTTTTCTCATTGTTACAAAGGGACAAAAACTAACATAGCACAATTTACATACATCTAGGTTCTCTAGTTTTTATTTTCAAACATAATCCATACAATAGGTCACCTCCTTACAACCAAGAAACAAGGCAAATGGAAAGGGAAGAAATTATCTTTTCTTTTCGATGAAGGTACTGCAATCTTGCATCCATCTTTCCTCTCCAACCAAGCCAT
>VCHN02000300.1:0-44890 GCA_007115665.2 Sequoiadendron giganteum
AACCATAATCCATCAACCCCTATACCCTCTTAATCCCTCAACCTTCAACTCTTAAACCCTAATCCCTCAACCCTCAACCCTCAACCCTTAAATAGTAATCCATCAAGTCCTATACCCTCTTAATCCCTCAACCTTCAACCCTTAAACCCTAATCCATCAAACCCTATGCCCTCTTAATCCCTCAACCTTCAACCATTAAACCCCAATCCCTCAACCCCTATACCCTCTTAAACCCTCAACTCTCAACCCCTAGCCCTCAACCCTTAAACCCTAATCCCTTAACCCCTATACCCTCTTAATCCCTCAACCCTTAAACTGTAATCCCTCAACCTCTATACCCTCTTAATCCCTCAACCTTCAACCCTTAAACCCTAATCCCTCAACCCCTATACCCTCTTAATCCCTCAACCCTCAACCCTCAACCCTTAAACCCTAATCCTTCAATGCCTATACCCTCTTAATACCTCAAACCTTAAACCCTAATCCCTCAACCCCTATACCCTCTTAATCTCTTAACCCTCAATCCTCAACCCTTAAACCATAATCCCTCAACCCCTATACCCTCTTAATACGTCAACCCTCAACCCTTAAATGCTAATCCTCGACCCCTATACCCTCTTAATCCCTCAACCCTTAAACCCTACTCCCTCAACCACTATACCTTCTTAATCCCTCAACCCTCAACCTTTAAATAGTAATCCCTCAACCCCTATACCCTCTTAACCCCTCAACCTTCAACCCTTAAACCCTAATCCCTCAACCCCTATACCCTCTTAATCCCTCAACCCTCACTCTGCTAAAACCCTAATCCTCAACCCTATACCTTCTTAATCCCTCAACCTCAACCCTCAACCCTAAACTTAATCCCTAATCCTCAACCTCCTATACCCTCTAATCCCTTTCTAACCCTTAAACCGTGAACTTTCAACCCTATAGTACCTCTTAATCCTCAACCCTATATCTCTTAATCCTCAACCATCAACCCTCAACCCTAAAACCTCTAATCCTCTCAACTTCAACCCTAAAGTATATAATCCTCAACCCCTATACCTCTTAACTTTCAACTCAACCCTAAACCCTAATCCTCAACCCCTATACCTCTTAATCCCTCAGTCTCAACTTCAACCCTAAAACCTCTAACTTATCAACCCCTATACCTCTTAATCCCCTCAAATCCCTAACCCCCAACCCTAAACCCTAATCCTCAACTTTATAATTCTTAATCCTCAACCTCAACCTCAACCCTGCTTCTCCCAATCCTCAACCCCTATACCTCTTAATCCTCAACCTCAACCTCAACCCTTAACTCCTAAACCCTAATCCTCAACCCCTATACCCTCTTAATCCCTCAACCCTTAAACCCTATTCCCTCAACCCCTATACCCTCTACCCTATAACCTCTTAATCCCTCAACCCTAAACCCTCAACCCTTAAACCCTAACCCTTAAACCATCTACCCTCTATCCTCAACCCTAATCCATCAACCCTCTTGACCCTTAATCCCTCAACCCTTAAACCCCTAAACACTCAACCCTAAACACTCAAACATCAACCCTCAACCCTTAAACCCTAAACTTTGAAACCTTCTACCCTCTACTCTCTACCCTCTAGCCTCAACCCTCAACCCAGTACCCTCTACCCTAAACCCTAATCCCTCAACCCTTACACCCTTAAATACAAGAAAACTCTCTACACTAATCCCTAAAACCTCGACCCTTAATCCCTCAACCCCTATAACCTCTACCCTATACATTGGACCCTCAACCCTAATCCCTCGAACCTATACCCTATACCCTCAACTTTAAACCCTCAATCCTCAACCCTCAACCCTTAAAACCTAAACCCTTAAACCCTCTACCCTCTACCTTCTACCCTCTACCCTATACATTAAACCATCAACCCTCAACCCTTTATCCCTCAACCCTCAATCCTTAAACCCTAAACCCTAAACCCCTATACCCTCTACCCTTTACATTAGACCCTGAACCTAATCCTTCAACCATATACCCTCAAACCTATACCCTAAACCATCTACCCTCAACCAGGTAAATCCTTAATCGTAAACCCTTCAAACTTAAACCATTAAACCTTCTACTTTCTACCCTATAACCTCAACCCAATACCCTCTACCATCAACCCTATTCCCTCAACCCTCAACCCTTAATCCCTAATACCCTAGAAACCATCAACCCTATAGGTCCTCCACCTTAATCCCTCAACCCTATACCCTCAACCTCTATCACTTTCTCTCTATCTATACATCTCACCTCTCCCTCCCTCCCTCCTACCCTCTCTACTTGTCTCTATCTACCCTCTTCCTCTTTCTACATACCTCTCGTTCAATCAATCCCTACCACCCTATCTCGCTCCCTCTATCCATCTCTCTCTATGTCCCTTCCACTCTCTCCCACTCTCTCCCACTCCCTCTCTCTCCCTCTCTCTCCCTCTCTCTCATGTCTCTCCCTCCCACCCCCTCTCTCTCATGTCTCTCCCTCTAGCAACCTACCTAGGTAACTCTCTCTCTCTCTCTCTCCCCTCTCTTTATCTATCCCTCCCACCCTACCTAGATAAGTCACTCTCACTCCACCCCCTCTTTCTCTACCTCTATCAGGTCACTCCCTCCCACACCTCTCCCTCTCTAGGTCTCTCACTCACACTCCCTCTCACTCCCTATCTCTCTCACTTCCCTCTCACTACCTATATCTCAAGTCCCTCTCACCCCTCACACTCTCAAGTCTCTCCTTTGCACCATACCTACATAACTCTCTCTTTCTCTTTGTCTCTCTCTCTCTCTCTCTCTCTCTCCCCTCTCTCTCTCTCTCCCTCTCTCTAAATTCTCTCTCTCCCACCCCCCCTCTCTCTCCCTCCCTATCCCTCCCACCCTACCTAGCTAATTCCCTCTCACTCCAACCCCTTCTCTCCCACTCCCTCTCTCTTAAAATCTCACTCCCACCCCCTCTCCCTCTCTCCAGAATCTCTCTCTCTAAATTCTCCCTCCCTCTAAAGACTTATGTAAATACATACATACAACCATAATACATATGTACATACAATCCTACATCCATACAAGCATACATACATACATGCATAGATACAATCTTACATACATATATAGGCATACATACAATATACATGCATTGATACATGCAAGCATACATACATACATACAAGCATGCATACATACATGACATACATTCAATAGATTAGAATTTAATATAAAGGAGGACATAACGCAAGCACGTTATGTCTTAGGTGACATGTTTCCCATAGAAGCAAAAAAAACATGTGAAAATTGAGATATAACACGAGCGCGTTATAATGCACTCGCGTTATATCTTGCTTTGGGAATCCCAAAGCCTTCAGATTGATATTTTCCTTGGAATACCAACCCAAAGGCTTGGAGGGCATTCCTAATGACCAGAGACGTGTTCTTACAAAATCTACCATATTTCACATAATCGAGTTCATGCTCACCGTCAGGATTGCATGTGGTTCAATAACAAAAAAATCGAACACATGGGTAATGTTGGATTCTCTCTAAGCTATCCAATGATGTAATTTTTTTCACTTTCTGACAATGTTAAGTCTTTCATCCATAATTTATTTTGTTTGTATGTCTCTTTTTTTCCAAAAAGAAGTGTTTGGTTTTTTTTCATTATAAGTTAACCATTCATTGAATTTTCAAATAAATTACATTTTTAGAAACTAGACTCCATTCTACATTTAAAAAATAAAAAATAAAAAAATTCAATTAGTTTCCAAAATTTGTAGGGGTAGCACGGCCAAAATTTTGTTTTTCAAGAAGTGTCCACTTCAAAAATTAGTAAAAATATCAAATATTCATTAAAAATTTACCAAAAAAATCGTGCATCAACTACATACTATTAGCTAACTTCTGACAGTTGCGATTTTAAAAATACAAAAAAAGAAATCACCATACGAGGGTTGTACAAGAGTTGCTATGTTATGTTTTTATCACAAAAACATCACCAATTTGTGTACGTCCCTCTTTTGAACCCCTTAATCTCAACCATTTTAAAAATAAATTAGTAGTTTAGAAAGTAGACTCAAAGCACTTCAATCCTTGTTTTTGTTCCATCTCAAAATTTTGAGTGTAACTATCCTCAATTTCACGTCCAAGGTCAGTATTTCTTGATTTCTGAAAAACGTTGTCCACTTAAGTCCCCTTTTTGAGAACCATCTTGGTGCACTTACCCTTTCCTACATCCTCTCTTCTGATTTGGACTGCTTTAGCATCCTAGTATTATCTTGTATTGCATGTTGCATTAGTGAAGTTGCATCCTAGGGTTTCAAAATTTTGCATTAGTGAAAGTGCATATAGGTTGCATTTTTGCATCTTAGAACATTAATCATCTTTGAAATTTTGCATTTTCATGTTAGGTCTGCATCACCTAATACAAAAACCACCATCATAATATTCTGTAAAATCTCAAAAAAATCACCATGAGGACTAAGTCGCCACTCTGGGTGACCTAGTCCCTTTAGGCCTCTGAAACTACCCTTTTCAGAGCCGAAAACCCAATTTTTAAGCTTCTATTTTCTACCATTACCTACCTATATCAACTACCTGTGTTTTTGTTACATTTATTTTATTAAAGTTAGCTTACATTAGCTCATTTCATGCATTACTTAGTTTCAATTTTTTATATAATACATTTCTTTTTGAAAT
Source organism: Sequoiadendron giganteum (assembly GCA_007115665.2). Classification (NCBI taxonomy): domain Eukaryota; kingdom Viridiplantae; phylum Streptophyta; class Pinopsida; order Cupressales; family Cupressaceae; genus Sequoiadendron; species Sequoiadendron giganteum. The sequence continues at coordinate 4,691 of VCHN02000300.1, forward strand.
TGTTACATAGTGTAATCATAAAATTACCTTGTTCTACATCTAAAAATTGCATTTCAACCCTTCTCTTCATACCATGTTTTCTTTTAAAAGAAGTGGATTCGATTTGGATTCAAATGGATTGCATAAATACAATATTCCTTCGTATGATTTCAATTTAGATTATAATAATGAATTCATTAAAGAACATGTTAATAACCAAACCATTGACACAATTCTTCACATTGCATTACCCCTTAATGAGGATATTTGTGTTGACAATCATAAAAATCATACTTGTGCTTCTCCCTATACATTTCCTATTAGCGACGGAGGTATTTTGGTGCAAGAAGATACAAGCATTGAGGGTCTTGATTGTCCCTCTCCTCATCCCCCTTTGTCAACCATTAAACAACAAACATTTCTTGACATCACCTTACCTAGTCTCCTTAACCATAACCATCAAACTTGTCCTTCTTCTAATGTCCCTCCTCAATGCAAAGAGGATTGGTTGATGTTAGAAGATACCTTTCCCAAGGGTCATGAGACTATTGACCCTCCCTTCCCTAATGCTCCTAGCCTTTTGGATAATCTATTTGACAATAATAGTGGTCCTTCTCTTGATGCCTCTCCCCCTTGTGATGAAGCATGTGATGAACCTCTTCCAAGCTCTCATACTCGGGTAGATAGTACAGAACAAGAGAATGGAACTTTAGAACAAAAAGAGCATCAAATAGAACCCTCTCCTAGTCATCCCATCATTAATCATTCCCGTGATAATATTATAACCTTAGAAGTGGATGTAGAACCCATGTTGTATTCTCCTTCCTTAAGGGATGTTAATAGTATTCAACCTCAACTCATCCTTTACCCACCTTCACATAAATCTAAACCTGAATTTACCCTCTACCTACCTAAGCATACTATTTTGCAGCAACCGAGTCATCAAACTATTGCTCATACACATTACACAAGAAACAATCTGCGACAACAACAATCACCCTCCACATCCTTACCTTTACCTAATCCCATCTTACCTACTGGCCCTCGCTTAAATTCCATCCTTAGGGAGTATGACCTTGTTCATCAACTAAGGAATACTCCCGCTAAGATCTCCTTATGGGATCTCATTCAAACCTCCCCTCATTATCACAACATGATGCAAAATGCCATACAACAAGTTCCTATCCCTTGTAATGAGTCATCAAATGACATAGAAGCTATTATTCATGGAATTAATGCTGATATTTTTTTCACCAAAGTGAGCTTCCTCCTTTGGATGTGCAAAAACAAAATTAAGCTTTCATAATAATCTCTTAAAATAAAACAAAAGGGATCAAGCAAACACTTGTAAATACTGGTTCTGCTCTTAATGTGTGTAGTGTGAGCCTTCTGAATAGGCTTGGCATTGATAGATCCCACATCAAACCGGATTCTCTATCTATCCGAGGATTCAACAACATCACTAAGCAATCACTCGGTGTGGTCACTATACCTCTTATAGTTGGAATGGCCACATTGGACACTAAAATCCATGTTATGCCTCATGACCTTTCATACAATCCTCTCTTAGGAAAGTCATGGATTCATGCTATGAATGGAGTACCTTCCACTCTTCATCACAAGATGAAGTACATCTATGGAAAAAAAGTGTACACACTTGATACCGACCCTGAATCTAACAGTTGCTTAAACATTGAACAATCCAAAGAGAATCATTTCAACACCTTAACACCAACCACCCAAGTGGAACCCATACAACAAACATCCCTAGATGATGATTGGGTTTCCTTAGACATCACCCCTCCTTTAATAGGAGAATCCAAGATCATAACCAACGACTCTAACAATGGAAATGTAGCATTGTCAACACAAGACTCAGTCGATCCTTCGAAATCATCCACCTCAACTACTTTAGATAAAGAAGCCAACAACGAACTCTCACCCAATCCAAAAAAGCTGAAAAAGCTCTATGGAAAATTTTATGAGCTAATGAAACAACTTGGCTATAATGGAAAAGGTTTTGGTGCTAACAAACAAAGTATCTGTAACCCTATCGATCCTATCATGCAAACATCTAATCATGGTCTTGCTTATTGTCCTTTAATCAAAATCACCAAGCCTTCCCTTGAAATCAACCCTATCCCGAATCACCCTTCTAACCCAACCTTAGAAAGTGATCCTTTAAACCTAACAAAGGACTCTTTGCTTAATGCCACTGTCATCTCGCAACCCACTACTGATTTGGATTTTACACACTCCTCCAAAGGAGTATATAAAATCCCATAATCTATAGTGCCTTATGTAAGTATGACATCCTCTACTAAGCAAGACACTTGTTTGTTGCAAGCCAAAAAAACACCTTCTACCCTTGATCAAGAGGGTATCTTGTTGAGACTCATCCAAGATCACGTGATCTCCATTCCTCCTCAAACTTGAAAGAAATTTTACAACAAACATTCCTTTTGTGCTTACCACCGAGTTCATGGTCATCACACTAATGAGTGTAAAGACTTGAGTCTCAAAATCCAGCATCTTAACGAGTTTGGTATTCTCTCTTATGTGGGGGCACCTCATTCCTCTAATCGATACTGATCTTCACTCTACCTTATATTTCCTCCATCTCTTCGGCTCACTCTTTTCCTACACTAAGTGGGGGCAAGGGGTTAGTTATCCTTTTTCCCTCGTATGTCACTTTCCGTTGTCTCTTTTAACTACTCATTCACCTTTTATGAAAATATAAGAGCAAGCTTGGGATGTGGATGACATGTATTAAGTTGACTCGCATGTGACACACACCCCTCTTCATGGCATAGCTTAATTCAGAAACATATGACTTGACACAGGGTTTTCCGAACAAGCTCTCATGTCCTTTTCCTCTTCTACTTTAAAGCAATTGCTTATAGAATGGTGTGTAGTAATTCCTTTAAAGTGGGGGCATACATCGACACTCACATTTCACTATGTGATTTTCCTTTTCTTGTGATTCCCTCTCTTGGAAACATTAGGTACAATGTTGCTCAGGATGAGACATCTGCATTTTCCCTCTTTTGCATACAAGATGAGTTATTCCTCTCTTGGATACAAGATGAGTCCCTTTGCACTTTTCCTCTCTTGGTGACATTGCACATGATGTTCTTTAAGATGATCTACCTCGCATGAACAAAGCAAAATCCCTTTGAAAAAAATCATTCCAAACATCATTTTATTTTGTGGCGCCTTATCAAATTTATCAGGAGGTATAAATTTGGTATGGTTTGATTGGGAAGCCCAACCAACAACATGAATTTCCCCATAGCCACCTTTGTGAGTACATACAAACCGTGTGTATGTTTCTTACCTTCTTTAGGACAACTAACCCCATGGACAACCTAATGTTTTGTGGCCCCAAGGTGAGCACATATTTCCTTATTCTCTTAATACTAATCCTCGCCATTGCATGATCATGTATATCATTTTGTTGTAATGCATTCACCCTTGAATGTGTCCTCTTGCATTGATGTCTTTTTGACTTAGAATCTCGAATCCTTGGGGGCTTGACCACCTCCTCCATATTTCTCATTCTTCTTCTTCACCATCCTTCACCATCTCCATTAGGAAACTTTAGTGTGAGATTGAAGCAATTTCATCCTATCACTAAAGTGGGGGCTAAATGTGTCGCCAAAAAGTGTAGGGCCTTTGACACTTTTCACTCATTTGGATCCCTGCTTGTGGATTTTGGACCTTTTTCAACATCTTTTTACCCCTTTCCAAGCCTTGTGCCAAAGTGTTGTAAGGTGTTACAAAAAAATTTCACACTCTCCTATGCTTTTCATCACTAATTCGACCCTTTCTTATGCTATAATGACCCCTTAATGCACATACATGGCTTATTTTAGTGTGTTTTGTGAGACAATCTCGACAAGCAAAAATAATCATACTTTAATCCCCAAAAACCAATAATTCCTAGGTGGAATAGGTCACCACCTTGGGTGACCTAGTCCCACCATACATGCATTTTAGGGTTTTCTGTAGATATGAGTACCCTTTTGGCAGAAACGGGTTCTAACAAATTTTCACAAAAAAAGGACTAGGTCACCCAGAATGACATAAATGTACCAATGGGTCTCTGCATCAGATTCTTCAAGTTTCCAAACCTCCAAGTCATCCCTCTTCAGCCTCTATGTGCACATCTTCCTTTCCCTTCATTTATGTTACATTTTGTTTACATTTCTACATTTCTTAGGTCATTTGCATATCATAATGTGTTTTCCAGCATAGTTCATTTTCTAGGTTTTACATTACTAGTTAGTTTCTATTTTCCATTTCTAGCATTTAGGGAATTCCACACACATCACTTTAAGCCCCTAACCCCCTCTTTGAATGTAACCCTAAGCATTTTGGCCCATCTTTCTCCTTTTAGGTGAAAAACCATAGAAGTGTAAGAAAGCATTAAGGTGCCAAAATCTTCGTTACAGGTGGAATAATTTTGTTTGGAATAAGACTCATGCATTGATTGTTTGGTTGATAGATTTTTAGGTTTTTAATATGATTTAAATCTACCATAGGGAAAGGTGGTCCAAAATTTAGATTGGAAAAACTCACATTTGTTGTATCATTGAGGTTTGTAGGAGATAATGATCCCATGTATGGATTGTATAAATGTGAGTTTTGATAATCAATTGGTATTGTAAGGCCTTGATAGTTTGGTTGACTTGGATTACTCATGATGTATGAATTGAGTTTATATTCCATATTTTTCTTGTGTTTTGAACTTGTTGCAAAAGTGAACCTCTAAGGTGTTTAGGACCAATGATGAGATGAAAGATGAAAGGGTGAGTGATATGGGTGTTTGAACTTTTGAGAACTTTGGATCAATGTTAGAATTTAGGATTTTTAGATTTTGATTGGAATTTGGTTTGATTTGATTTGGATAATGGACTTGTAAATCCCAAGATGTTAGATGTTACCTTGGGATAAAATTGTCCAAAAGTATGACAATATAACTAAATGTGTGGGGAAGGATTCATCCATACACACTTAGCCAAGCAAAGGGGATTTTGATTTTGACCAAAATTTTAATATGAACATGATTTTTCCAAAGTTCCAAAGGTTGTTTGTGAAATGGGATTTGATTGATGTTTTGGGAGGGTGAAGTGTTTGATTTGATCCTAGATGAACCTAAGAGGACTTTGTTTACAGGACCAAGGTAGTGAAGAACATGCTTTTCCCTAAGAGTATTTCAAACCAAAAGACCAGTGTTTTGCTTGGAAGACCATAAGATAGAAGATTACAAGCACATGTGTGGGGTTCAATTGATTTCAACTTTATTAATGAATTGATTTTACCACATCCACACTTCTTTCTTAAATTTCAAACTGCATGTTTATGTCTTAACCCCTTTTCATTCCACAAGGTCCATTATGTTGAAATCAAGGATTCAAGGGCATAGTTTCCTAGGTTGAATTTAGAGAGAGAAAATTGAGATATAGGCCCAAATATATAAAAGCCTCTATAGATAGAATCCCTAGGGACAAGTAGTAATATGTGGAATTTTCAAAGGTATTTTCTCTTTCCAAAGGGTTCGAATTTTGATGACCTTGTTGAATGTTTGTTTCCACGTTTTGAGATTTCAAGCAAAGTGTTGGATTCCCACTTGGATTTCTCCAGCTGCACTTATTCAAAGTGGATGATTAGAAGCTTGAACACACTAGTTCACCTCCATGAAAATCACTTCTATGGGTCAGGCAAGCTTTGAGTTCTCATGAATCTCCCATGACAAACTTTTCATTTCTACTAAGAACTGCAAGTATGTGGGAAAACATCGAAGGTCCAACCTCCTAACACCAACAAATAGTCAGGGATTTTGGATCCTAAACAAATTGGTTCATAATCAAGGCACCCGTTCAGAAGGGAACACGAGAGGCAAGATCAACTCCTATAAGGAGAATAAGCTTCTTGTCCGTAGGAGCTCTTGTAATGCTAAGATTTCCTCAACATTCTAATTTATATACCAGTTGGGAGTAGCTTGGCATTTAGCTCGTTACCGGCTTGATTCATTACCTTGGGGTGAGTACATTTTCACACCAAGTTAGGCTCTCTAAAGGTGAACAATACTAGAGAAGTACATTTTTAGTTTGAGTACCTAACACATTTAGGAGGGAACACACACAGTGCCTTTTCTTCACACTTACATGAATTGTTTAATTTTAAAAACCCAACTTTGAAATGTGGATGCAATATTTTAGACAACCTAATGCCACTAAAATTCTTTTGATTCTCAAGATCACCGTGAAGCATGAGAGAAGTGCATACACATTTGAATGACACAAATTTGTAGAGAAGATTACAAGACAAAGAAAACACAAATTATTTTTAGTCCTCAAAGCAATGATGGATTCTTTTTAAGCACCGAAATCAAATGTGAAGTTGTTTGTCCAATTTTTAAAACCCAAAATCAAATCTAGTGAGTTTCTAATGTTCTTTTTAACCTTACTTTGATAAAGCTTGTGTAGATGGTTAATTTTAAGCCCAAAGTAATGCTAGTTGGTCCTAAAGCATGAATGAAAAATAACATATGATGAGTTATTTTCCCATGAGTTTTTGAAAACACTATTACAATGGATATCAAATGCTTTTTCTTTCCCTTGAATCCTCCATGTTCCTCTTAAAACCTTCAATCAATGCTCAAAATGTTAGGTGAGATCAAGAAACAAGAAGATGTGAGGGTTAGATGAATGATTAAGCATAAAAAACCTAAAACTTAGACCAAGTTACAATGCGATTTGAATTTAGGTGTAAAATTGAAAATTTTAACTCTACAAAAATTGAGAAACACCTACACCATCGCATAGCTTATGAAATTCTACCCCATTTCACAAAAAAAGCTTCGAAAAAGACCTCTATATGACCAAGATATGGCCATTTTAAGATTGATTATAAAAGAAAAACCAATAGCGTCACCATTTGAATATGATCAATGTCACTCTTTAAGAATTTCAGCATTGCTATTTAAGACTGTCAGTGTTGCTATTTATAGTTGCATCACTATTTGAGGATTTTAGCGCCGCTCTATGGAAAACAAAGACCATGTTTGTTTTGTTGTTTGTATTTTCAACGTCGCTGAGTCCTAGAAAGATGGAAAAGAGAAAAAATGATGGAAATGGAGAAAAAACGTGTTAATTTTAAGATTTGTTCCCTCCTTCTAGCACCAAAATGTGAATGCTTCACCTAGACCTACTCAAACATGAACACACAAGTGATCATTAGTCAAGAAACAAATAGGAATTAAGTGTTCCCTATGAAATTCGTCTAATCATAAGAACATGAAAAAAAAGTAGAATATCAAGTAAACTACTAATGAAATACTATTCTAATGCTCAAACCAGCATCCCATAGGGGGATTAGTGCTCCTTTGATGTGGAAAGAAGCCCTTTCCTAACCCCTTGATAAGCTTGATGATGGATTTTTATGAACAAAGTATGAAATTGACTATAATCTAGCTAAATTCCTTGAAAATGATGAAAACTATGGAATGAAATGCCTATAGTGATAATGCTCTTAGTTGTGGATCCTCATTGTGAAAATGATGCCTCTATTTATAGAAGCCAAGGATTGAAGAGTGAAGAATGGGGAGAATGTGGGATTAAAAATAAGACCAATAATATAGTGCCACTTGTCAACATGCTAATGAATCTTGGAGGAGATGGGATGTGTAAGAGGAATGAATTCCAAGGTTGCTTGTGTAAGAGGAGGTGTAAGACCTATTTAAAGTCAACGTGGCTTGTGTAATAGAATGTGTAAGAGCTATTTAATGGCAAGGTGGCTCAAGAAAGAAGACAAAATTCCTTTGGGAGGGAAAATCCAAATGTGTGGAATACTCTAAGAATATGCCATTTTGAAAGAAAATAAGGTAATTAGTAAATCAAATAAATTGATTTACATGTGCAACTTGGTTAGTTGACCAAGGTTGACTTACCCTAGGGTGGAGTTAGAAGCTAGAGGAATGGGGGATTAGTGTTAGGAGTTAATTAATTTAGGATTAATTAACATAGGTGAAATTAGTTGATTTATGACATTTCATTTAAATGTTTGAGTTTATTTAAATCAAATGAAAGGATGTTAGAACTTTAGGATTTCAATTAAATAAAATTGATTTATTTAATTAAAGGAAGAACATTAGGATATGATGAAATAATTTGATAAAGTGTATTATCCAATTTTAGGAGGAAATCCAATGAATTCTATTAATTAAATAAAGGTTATTCAATTAATTGGTTAGTGTGGAAATGATTAAAGAAGAATTGGTGTTAGTTAATTAGAATCAAGTGCATGATATCGATCAAGAAATTTTGAGTGTCTACAAAATATTGTGCTAGAACCCCTATGTATTGCTTGGCTACTAACTTAAAGCATGTAAAGGATAGAGTTAAAGGTTGGACTAAGTTTTCATTTGGAAATATTTTCCATATTGAGAATTGACTTGGAGACAATATAGAAGAGGTGTAGAAATTGATGGAGGGAGGTGTGGTGGATGAAGCTGTTTGCAAAAAGGAATATGACCTTAGGGCTCAAAGGTTTAAAATTACCAAGAAGGAAGAGATCTTCTGGAAACAAAAATCTCGAATCCAATGGCTTTCTGAAGGGGACAAAAACACAAATTTTTTCCATCAGTCCACTATGAAACACAAAAGCAAAAGAAAGATATGATATTTAGTAAAAGAAGACGGGTCCATAATTAATTCTAAATATGAAATTACTGACGAGGTTGTATATTTTTTGAAACTCTCAGAAGGACTATGATGTTGCCTCTATGGAGTTTTATGACCTCATACAAGTGATTAACCTTGTAATCATAGAACAAGATCTAAAAGATCTGACTAAATTTTCCTCTATCCAAGAAGTTAAGTATGCTATTTTTTCCTTTGGCACTTTTAGAGCCCTGAGGCTAGATGATCTTTTAAATGCGTCTCGAGATTTCTTTTGTTCGGGTAGACTCTTAAATCAATTGAATTCCACTTTTATTGCTCTCATTATGAAAAAGGAAGATGTTTCCTCCATAAAAGACTCCAGGCCTATTAGTTTGTGTAACACTACGTTTAATATTTTTTCTAAGATTATTGTGAATAGATTGAAGGTTGTTTTGAATAAAATGATTTCTAATAATCAAAATGGTTTTATTCAAGGAAGACATATTATAGATGCAACTATCTATATTCATGAGGTTTTCCACTCTATGGAGCTCAATAAGAAACTTGGGATGTCATTCAAATTGGACATCTCTAAATCCTATGATAGAGTGTCATGGCCCTTTATTTTTTCCATACTTAAACAATTTGGGTTCAAAGGAAGGCTCCTTAAGCTAATCAACTATTGTGTTACTACCCCTAAATTTTCTATCTTAGTCAATGGTACCCCCAAGGGGTTCTTCTTGTGTGGTTGTGGGTTGAGGCAAGGTGGCCAAAGTTCTAGGAAGAAACATGCAAAATATTTTGGACAAGAAGTTGTTGAAAGGGTTTAAATTTGCTTCCTCTCTTCCTCCTACTTCTCATTAACAATTTTCGAATGACTATTCTTATGGGAGAAGCTTTGGCTATAGAATATCGTCATTGGAAATATGATAAGGCCTCGGGCCAATGCATCAATTATAATAAAAGTAAGATATATTTCTTCAATACTGAGTAGATTGTCAAAGATAGAGTTATGTGGATTTTGGTTCGTCAAGATGTTGTTCTTCCTACTGCCTACTTGGGCCTTCCTCTAATTTCCAAAAAAACTAGTAGTAACTATTAGAATTACATCATAGAGAGAATCCAAAAAAAATTGGAGGGTTGGAAGTTCAAACTCCTAAGTCGGGTTGGTAAATTGTAGCTACTCAAAGCTCTATTACAAAACATCCTGATGTATTACATCTCTCTTTTTAACATTTCTTTTATTGTTGAAAAGATAGAATAGGGTAAATGCACAAAGTTGGGTCCATGAAATGTGGAAGTTTTTTCCTTAGCCGAAAAAATGAAATCAGCTAAGCAAAAATGGGATCTCGATTTTTAAGAACGGGATCTTGATTTTTAAAAGTCGGGGTCCCGTTTCGGTTCAGGATCCCCAGCCTAGATCACAAATGGGATCCGACTTTTTAAAAAATGAGACCTCGTTTTCTAGAAGGTCCTAAACCGACGAAGAGGAAATGGGATCCCGATTTTTACAAATCAGGATCCTGTTTTGTAATAGTATTAATTTTTAAAAAATGAAGAAATCTTTATTTTTACCAGTGTGCATGGGATCCCAATTTCAGAGTGATAACGAACCCAAAAGACCTCCTAGGTACCGTAATCTCCCCCATTTTTGGCACTTTTTAATTCCAAATTGAAATTTTTAATAAATTAATTGTTTTTAGCATGTTTATTTCAAATTTTTTTTACATTTTAAGCATTTTATTTGTGAAATTAAATGAGAGGGTTACTTGACACATAGAAATTAACTATTGGAAATTAAGATTTAAGTTATTAAGTAGTGCCATTTAAAAACACCTAGGGGTGAGTGTTGGATCTCAATTGTCATGTTCTCATAGGTTAGCCCTCATGATAAAATCAAGTTCATGATTATGGGAATGATTGAGGACAATAGGATTCAAACTTGGAAATGGTGATGCATAGTTAGATTGAATTTAGATCCTCCTATTGAAGTGTTCCTAGCATAGTACTTTCAAAAATTTAAATGATTTGTGAATAATGATCAAGTGTAATTAAATGATAAAATAAAGACAATTGAATGCCTTTGAATAATAAGCAAGTTTAGTTGGCTCATAATGTATTATTAAATGTGTAGGGGACGGAAAATTTTGAATTTAAATTTTAAAATGTTAATGATTAAATCCATGGTTTAGGATTTACCATATATACTTAGAGGATTGGTCTAGGATTTAAATTTTTGCACTAGTTACCTAGACACTAAATAATCCAAATATTTTTCTTTTCTAAGTTCTTTAAGGTTCTTTCAATTACAAAGAATCTAAAATAAAATACTTGATTCAACATTAACTAATTTTATAGTATACATTTTATATCATAAAATTCATTTGAGTGAGTTTAATATTAATGAAAAAATGTTAAATAAAATAATTTTATATTCAATTAAAAAAGCATCCAGTTAAAATATTCATCAAACTCAATCTTAATAATACACAATTATGTGTTTCTATTACGGAAACAGTCAATCTATTCATAAAATAAAAAATATTCATAAACTAGGCACTAACTTGCAAGTCCATTGTTCCAAGGGCCACCCAAACTTCACCCTAAGTTCGCTAAACCCTAAGCCCTGAACTCTAAAATCTAAACCCTCAACACTAAAGAATTCATTTTGTCTTAGGACCTTAAAATCAAATTTGGTTGCCTTAGGTAACTCCACCAAATTTGATTCCCTTAAGCCATCTCATTTTGTCATAGAACCTTACTACAAAGATCCCCTTAAGCGAAATTTGATTCCCTTAAGCCAAATTTGATTCCCTTAAGACATGTCATTTTTCCTAGGACCTCACTAGACATAGATCCCCTTAAGCCATCCTATCACCCTAAATCATAAATCGATGTCTTAAAATTTGGTGAAGTTGCCCAAGGCAACCGAATTTAACAATAATAATATTGTGCAAGATTATAATATGAATTATATTTCATGATCTAGGTTGGTCATTTGAAACAAGACCTATCTCAATCAGTTGTTCCACATGAAAATGTTCTTCACTAAAGAATTCATTTGATCTTGGGACCTTAAAATCACATTTGGTTGCCTTAGGCAACTCCACCAAATTTGATTCCCTTAAGCCATGTCATTTTGTCGTAGAAAATTACTACAAAGATCCCCTTAAGCCATCCTATTACCATAAACCCTAAACTCTAAACCCTAAACGGGCTAAAGACATCATTTTTTCCTAGGCCCGTAAAGAAATTTGGTTTCCTTGGGCAAAGTCACCAAATTTTATTCACTTGAGCCATGTCATTTTTTCCTAGGACCTCACTAGACATAGATCCCCTTGAGCCATCCTATCAGCCTAAATCATAAATCAATGTCTTAAGGGGTCCTAATATGGCATTTCTTTATGGGATCAAATAAGTTCTTAAAATTTGGTGAAGTTGCCCAAGGCAACCAAATTTAACAATAATAAGATTGTGCAAGATTATAATATGAATGGTATTTCATGATCTAGATTGGTCAGTTGAAACAAGACCTATCTCAATCAATTGTTCCACAAGAAAATGTTCTTCACTAAAGCATTCATTTTTTCTTAGGAACTTAAAATCACATTTGGTTGCCTTAGGCAACTCCACCAAATTTGATTCCCTTAAGCCATGTCATTTTGTCATAGAACCTTACTACAAATATCCCCTTAAGCCATCCTATTACCGTAAACCCTAACCTCAAAACTCTAAACCCTAAACGGGCTAAAGACATCATTTTTTCCTAGGCCCTTAATGAAATTTGGTTGCCTTGGGCAACATCACCAAATTTTATTCACTTGATCCATGTCATTTTTTCCTAGGACCTCACCAGACATAGATCCCCTTAAGCCATCCTATCACCATAAATCGTAAATCGATGTCTTAAGGGGTCCTAATATGACATTTCTTTATGGGATCAAAGAAGTTCTTAAAATTTGGTGAAGTTGCCCAAGGCAACCAAATTTAACAATAATAAGATTGTGCAAGATTATAATATTTCATGATATTTCATGATATAGGTTGGTTAGTTGAAACAAGACCTATTTCAATCAACTGCTCCACAAGAAAATGTTCTTCACTAACTTGCAAGTTCATTATATTCCAAGGGACACCAAAACTTCACCCTAAGTTTCATAAACCAAATTTAACAATAATAAGATCATGCAAGATTATAATATGAATGAGATAAATCATGATCTAGGTTGATTAATTTACTATTTAGGGTGATAGGATGGCTTAAGGGGATCTATGTCTAGTAAGTTCCTAGGAAAAAATGACATGGATTAAGTGAATAAAATTTGGTGAAGTTGCCTCAGACCTTAATGAAACTTGGTTGCCTTGGGCATCTTCACAAAAATTTATTCACTTAAAATCCATGTCATTTTGTACTACTACCTTACTACATAGATCCCCTTAAGCCATCCTATCACCCTAAAACCTAAATCTTAAACTCTAAACCGTAAACCCTATAACATTCATAAATTGTCCTATATTAATAGTTAATTGTATTTTCATTCAAGTAACATGCCTTAGACATAAATGAGGCTTACTTTTTTTATCATATGTATTCAATTAGGCCATTTATATTGAATGGTTTAAGGGTATTTCCTAAACATGTATCTTACATTTTGAAATTACAAATCTAATGCAGGTTCACTCATATCTTAGAGATCACATGGATCGATTGAATAATATTCACAATCCACCTCTATGCCATCCATCTCCACCACCTTCACCTCCACCTCCACCCACTCCACCTCATAACCCTCCACCTCCACCACCTAAAATCGATTGTGCTCATTTGCAAGAATGAATCAATTCCAATGTTAGAACCATCCAAGATCAAATCAACATTATTCAAAATGAAGAATTTTCCGCACCACCTGTGAGGATGATTGCATCTAGGATGCAAACCATTGTTGATGCTGTCAGGGCTATGGATGGGATCTTAGATGAGCATAGACAATGGCTAGAGGAGAGGAGAACTTCTAATTCTGAATAGGAAAATGCAAACAAATGAAGAGATGCAATAGAGAGCCACAATAGTTTTTAAATTAAGACAATGATCTTAAATAGTTATGAATTTATGAATTTGGTGAACGATGGATATTTTGTGTGATGAGTTTATAAATTTGGTTGGATGGATATTTTTAGTGACGTGAATTTATGATTTTGGTTCTAGATGGATATTTTTAGTGACTTGAATTTATGATTTTGGTTCTAGATGGATATTTTTAGTGACATGAATTTATGAATTTGGTGGACTTTATGAACTTATAATGATGAATTTATAATAGTATATATTTTATGACTATCTAGTCTAATCATGATGGAAAATTGTAATATATATATATATATATATGTGTGTATGTGTGTGTGTGTGTGTGTGTGTGTGTGTGTGTGTGTTAGACATAAAATGAGCTTTTTGTGAATGTTTCAAGTTTATTGTTTACTATGTACACGTGTATTAAAATTGTACATAGTTGTTTAATTTTGAAATTTGTATGTATGCACATAGTTTACTTTAATGATGTATGCATGCAAATTATGCATGGTATTTTTTATTTTAAATGTATGTACATGTTAAATTTTGAATTTTGTATGCACATGCTCAAGCTCAATCAATGTATATGTGTGTTTCAATTTTATATGATCTTAATATATGTATGCACATCCTATTTAAGTAAATTTGCATGTGTTTCAAATTTAACTATTTCTTGTAATTTTTTAAGTTTGTATGTTAATTTAGTATAATTTAATGTAGGTGCACACTTATATCTCATTTCATGGATGATTTTAACATTGATGATATCATCAATCCACCACCTCAGCCACCTCCACCTCCCCCTCCACCTAATATGCCACCTCCACAACCTGTTGCATTTTATGAGGCTCGCTTGTGAGCATGCATAAATGATCAGGTTGCATCCATACAAAATCAAATCAATGCTATGCAGAGTCAAGCATTGATTCCACCGCATGTTAGACATTTTACATCTGCAATGCAAAACGTTGTGGATGCCATTAGGACCATTGATTCTTATCTAGATAGGCATAAATGAGACAGAGAATAGATGAGACAATTTTATGTTGATGGTCTCTCTTATAAACAAATATTAGACCTTAAAATAATGAAAGCCCACCTAGCCACCTACTTTCTTGACCCCGTTACTTGACAAACCATTCCTATGAACAAATCTAGAAGATCCATGAGGTGGTGCATACATCCACAGATAAGTGCACATTTTTGGGATCGATGCTATATGGTTTTTGATAGTCCCCCACACACTAATTGGGAGTGATCATTGTAATTTTTGAGGAAATTATATGTAGAGTTTTTTATGGGGCAAAAGTTGAATTGTTTTGATTTTAAATCATTTCAAGTTGTTGGTGGCAGTATGCCACAATAGAGGTTAGGTTCAAGGGTTGATCCCCAACACCCTGTGCATGCACAACCCCTTGTTGTTGCTCTTGGTCCTCCCATTCCTGCACCTATGCATCATTGAGCTATGGTATTGACATTAGATTCCCTTAGTACACTCGTAGGAGACCTTGATCAGCATGCTTCTACAATAGCAAGTGGGGATCATAGAGATGATGATGATGGAGGAGTGTTTTATGGAGCTGGTCCGAGTACCACTTCAGGAGTGTCGAGGCTTGTCCCACATGTATGTACTAGTTTCCATCAAGTATGCTATGGACCTGATCAGGCCACACCTAGTTCGGGTGGACGTGGAGATTCTGATGGTTCATTTGATCACATCAGTTCATTTGTAGAGTTTCTTGCAGCAGGCCAACATCTTGAGGAGAATGCTACACAAGTATAAATATGCAGATCTACACCTTCATTTTATAAGAATTTTGATGAATGTATATATCAAAGTAAAGTTTGCAATACATTTTAGCAATCAAAATGTTTGGTGTATAGACAATAGCAACGATGGGGCAATCATCCATTCCACGAGTACATACATCGACACTAGTCCTAATCGGCAACCCTTATGGGGTATTTTGATTTCAATTTTTAAATTATAAATGCAATGATTTTTAACTTGAGTTTTAAATTTATAATTGAATAACATAAATGTTTGAAATATTTATGTTGGTTTAGGTGATTCAATCAGCTTCCACATCAATTCCACCCGAGGGGTTGTCGAGCACTCCTCCACTATCGATCATCGTAGACCAGGGGTAGGTACATTTATATTGTAAATTGTTTAACTTACATTAGTATAGTTACAATTATGATTTTTTAATTCACTATATATGAAATGTGCATGTACACTTGTAAATATTATAAGTTTGTGTTGCATGTCTACATGTATGTCTAGGTTGATACCACAATGAGAATGGCCATTGGGAAAACATTAGATATTTACCTAATTCAAGTATGTACATGCTTTAATTTTGATCTTGTATTACTTTGTTAGTGCGAATTTCAGCCCTGACCCATACATAGTTATACCTCCAGGAGGGCATGCGGAGCAGGCTCTAGATCAAATGGTAATTTAAATTCAATTATAAATTATATATTGTGAATATAACTTTAATTTTAAATTTCAAATTGAATATATATATAATTTGAGCTAATACATGTTTTAAATTCTTTTTCTTTTATAGCATGAGACACATCTAGTAGTTGAGAATGTACAAATATGTCCTGCAGAAGAGGGTGCACAACCTATGGATATGGTACAATTAAAATATGATAAATTATAAATTAATTTCAATTAAATCATTTTTAATTGTAGACTTGTGCACTAATTTCAACTTTATTTGTCTTGTTTATGTAGATTGATTCAAAGAATGTAGAGGTTGCTTCAGGTGCCGTAGAGCATCCAAACCCAGATATGATGGTAATTTAATTTTATGATGAATTATAAATTAAATTGTCATCAAATATTTTTTCATTGCCTTACATATGATTTCATCTTTCTCTTGTACAAAGTATTTTAGGTCATCTGCATAGTCCGCATGGCATGAAGAGGTCTCTTCATTATAGAGACAATACATGACTTAGAAACATGATTTTGTGGGTTATATTTATTTATTTCGTGGACTATATTTCTGGTTTGTCATGTACTTTGTTGGACTTTATATTTCATGGTTGTTGAGTACTTAGTTGGACTTTAGTTCATGGGTTGTACTCTGATGGAATTTTTTTCATGTGCTTAATATATTGGTTTCATGCACTTAATATATTTACATAAATTATGGACTTTATTATTGTTTGAAATTTTAATTTACACATATACATTTTATGTTCATAGTCAAGATATTAATATAGGACATTAATGTGAAATTAAATATAAATATGAAATTAATAGGAAATTTTAATATTTGTAGTTTACAAATTTAGTGATCTCATACATGATATACATGATATGTACATTCAATAATTAGCTATAATTAGTCAATGAACTTATTCAATTCACGTCAATCAATAATTAGTCAATAAATCATAATTTACAAACAAGAGCAATTTGTTTATATACCAGAAAGGATAAAATTTTAAGAAATAAAAAAAACCATACAAGATTAGAGAACAAAAGCATAAATAAATTCTATAAATAATAACATCCAACACTAATTTATAAGCTGTCAAAACAAATAATGGCATCCAATACTATTTTATAAGTTGTCAACACAAATAATGGCATCCAATACTAATTTATAACTTGTCAAAACAAATAATGGCATCCAATACTAATTTATAAATTGTCAAAACAAATAATGGCATCCAATACTAATTTATAACTTGTCAAAACAAACAAGTACATTGAAAACAAATAAGGGGACATCTTAAGGGGTCATAATACGATGTCTTAAGGGGATGTCTTAAGGGGTCATAATATGATGTCTTAAGGGGTCATAATAGAACGTCTTAAGGGGTCATAATACAACATCTTAAGGGGATGTCTTAAGGGGTCATATTACATCTTAAGGGGATGTCTTAAGGGGTCATAATACAATGTCTTAAGGGGATGTCTTAAGGGATCATATTATGTCTTAAGGGGGTGTCTTAAGGGTTCATAATACAATGTCTCAAGGGGATGCCTTAAGGGGTCATAATACAATGTCTTAAGGGGATGTCTTAAGGGGTCATAATACAATATCTTAAGGGAATGTCTTAAGGGGTCATAATACAAGATCTTAAGGATATAATTGATTTAACAATAATTTATGCATGATATTTAGTGATTTTAAGACATAGTAGGACACATATGTCATCTCAAAACAATGTTTACAAAATTTGGATATGCCATCTCAAGAACATCTCAAACTCATGCCCAGAATGTACTAGGTCTTCACACCACCTGATATCAAAAAGGTACAAGCAATATCAATGAAATCATCAAAACATACATATTTTAATTTATATAAAACTATCTATATGTACATAACTCAAGTACCTACATTTAAAAGTATTCCACATGTGTGTAGGTTGAATCCAGACATCCTCTCCTTTTTGTTTCAAAGTATGAGATCAATGCAATGATGGGTTAAGGATACAAAAAACGATAATAAATCAATTTTAACTATTAACGTACAAGCAATATCAATATGTAATCAAAACATGTATTTAAATATATTTTAACTATAATTACCTCTATTTAAAAGGACAATATAAAACTTAAACTATATTTACCTGTATTTAATTATTCCATTGTACCATTTGCATCCTCTTTTTTATAATGCATCTATGATTGTCTCATGCTATTCCATAGAAATTGTCCATAGCACTTTATTTGTAGGTCTTCCGTGATACCAATCTAGTTTTATATTTGTTGCCACCACCAAATGTGAATAATGTATAAATTTTTTATGCGGTTCATAATCTTCGAATGCAGGTAGACCATTCTTCCTTGCCAGGTATTTTTGTAGCCAAGTGCCAACAACCACAACCGATCTTATTGGAAAACATGAAAACAATCATCATATAAGTTCTCAAAATTTTCTTAATGGGACTGAAGACTTCTAAAAAATTGCTTAAGGGGATCAAAAAACTTGTTATCAAAATTTGCTCAAGGGGGTGTCTTAAAGGGATCACGATACCTATTGCATAATGATAGCCACCATCATCTTCTCGAGGTGATATTAACTTATTTTTACTCTCCACACAATGAGCCAACCAATATTCTATTTGCTCTTCATTCCCCTTAGGTGCAACAACAACATACACATGTCCTGCAAACAAAAATTGATTTAATAACTTGTGTATATCAATATAAAAAAATTAGTATTACAAAATAGCTGAATAAAGTGAAATAAATTGAATTAAATTACCTTCTTGTACAAGGTCTGAAACATGGTCATAGTCTTCAGATGCAAACACTTGATCATTTTCTTCAAGAGTTCTTTCGTACTGATCATGTGCTTGTGCAGGTGTCAACGATCTTTGCTCCCACTATTCAACCCATTATGTATTTTCAAATGCTTCCCAATCTCCTGAGATACAAAACTGGAAAAAACATGCAAACTCCATTATCCAGATAGTCCATGTGCTTGTTGTCGAACTCCTAAATGAATTCCATTTAGTAGATCCATTGATTGTCTCATAGTCAACCATCTAGGTACAATGTTATCCTCTTCAACCAACCAAAATAATCGATCAACTCTAGAGTACTCACTTGAACCAAGTGTAGATAATCTTGTATTACACCAATCCACAATCCCACGTGCATCTTTAAATTTTACTGCATCTTCTAATTTTAATTGTTCTCTAGCAAGAATTCTTTTGGCACACGCACCGGCTCCATCATGTTCTCCTTTACCATGCCCAACTTCAAAAAAACTCCATATATGTTGGACATTAAGTTCTTTGTGTATCCTACTTAACCAATAGAACATTCGAGCATTCTTGAACTACCCAATACAATTATCTGACCATATGAGGTGTTCTTTGATATGGATTCCTCTTTCTCTTAAATTTTTGTAACATATACTGAAACAGTATTGAACAAACTTCGACAAGTGTAATCGGTTGTCACTCAAATAAAAATGATACTCCCTCAGATCTTTTATATCATCCTCAGTGCTATCATCTGCATGTCTATAAACAATATGGACAAAAATAGCTACTTGCACTGAATTATAATACTATGATTGAATTTCTTCTTGCGAAGCTAGAGTATAATTTTCCACAAAATCAACCATTGAAAGTATAGTACCAATTGGAAATGTGTTTCTACATGTGCGAAATTGGCCATGAAGCCATCGAGCTGAAGGGAAGAAAGGGGAATAAATAGTGCAGAATACCTTCCCTTAACACTAATACAACAAAAGAGAAGAGAAAAATTGAGTTCTAAAGCTTTCTTAGAAACTTCTGAGATGAATACATAAAGCATAAAAGAGATAATAGAAATAAGCATTCACCGAATTGACATAAGTATTTACGTGGGAAAACCTTTTCAGGTAAAAAACCCACCACACCAAGCAAAGACAATTTGTATTACAGTAATAAAAAGATTACATTCAAAGTCTTCAGTCTTTACTCTTTGATTAGCTCACAACAACCCTCAAGTTCTACACTCACTGTTACAATACTTGTTTCAAGTATACAATGAACTACAACTTTCTCTGTTTGAATTGTCTTACAACTCCACTTGACTTGCTACTGGCAACCACTTCCTTCACCGTCAACCTATGATTGACATATATAATAATGTATTCGACTACACAAGTCATACATTTCATTAAACATTCCAACCAATCACCTGACAGATTGATGCACTGATCACCCAATCAAGAAATCAATCTTCACTAACAGATCTTCTTGCATCGGGCCACCCAGGCATTTATTTCATTGCCTAAATTAGGTTCCTGTCATCAGTCGAACAAGCCTTGTAATAACTACCTTTTACTATTTTGGCCCTTAGCCAATCAAATCATTGACACTAATCCATGTGTCCACTTTCTATTCACCTATCACTCTGACTTTCTGGTCCAACTCGGTCAAGCTCGGTTGATCAAGCTTCGAGCTCATTCTTACTTCCACCACACCACTGCCAAGCTCGTTCTACCCTATCGCGGTATGGCGGTGAGCTCTCTTGGATTTACCCACGCTACTATTGAGCTCTCCAAGCCACCCTATGGTGTGGCGGTAACTGTCGGGCAGGTCGCTAGTGGTCATATCGCGCTATCGTAGAGGCCACCAAGCCACCCTACGATAGGGTGGTGACTGCTCTAGCAGACCACCAGTGGTCTCACCGTAGCCACCATGGTGGGGTGGTAATCACTAGGCAGGCCACCAATAGTCTCACTATGGCCACCACGGTGAGCATTCTCACCGCCTGCAGTGGGGCGATAACTGCTAGGCTCCACCATTGGCGGCTTACCGAGGCCACTGCGGTGAGCAATCTCACCACCTACGGGAAGGTGGTAAGTGGCCACTGAAGGCCGCTAGCTGCCTACCGTGGCCACCACAGTGAGGCAAAGCATCGCCAACGGTAATTGCCAACCCTTCACTGCGGTACCACCAAGGCACAAAATGATTGCCGTGGTAAAGCGGTTTAAGGAAAAAATAATGAATTTTTTGCCAAGTCTTTTTAGACAGAGGCACAATACTGGAATTTTTGACATGATTTCTCAACAAGCTCCCACTTGGCAAAGACTTAGCTTCCTCTAGACTTCAAAAAATTACTAACGGTCATAGGCCCCAAGGCCCATCAATCCTGCACACCATTTGAACTTGTTTGTGCTCACTAGCTTCGTCAATGCATCTACAACGTTCTTCAAAGTGTTGACCTTTTCAAGACTGAGATTTCCATCTTCCACCATGTCCCTCATGAAGTGGTACTGCACATCAATGTGCTTCGTTATGGCATGGAAAGTCAGGTTCTTTGCCAAAAAATGGCACTCTGACTGTCACAACAAATCGTAATCTTCCTTGCATATCTGAGCACAATCTACATAGCCAAACTACTTCCTTGTAGGCGTGGGTTTCTTCCATGTACTCTACCTCTGTAGTGGATAAAGCAACTACATCTTGTTGCTTTCTCATCCAACTGACTGCTCCACCATTTAACATGAATGTGTATCCACTGGTGGATCTCTTGTTGTCAATGTCCCCTGCCCAATCATAATCAACATATCCACGAATGTTGAGTGTTCTATATGATGCAACCAAAATTCCATGGTAACACAAAGCATAGTCTGAAGTACCCTTCAAATATCTGAACACTCTCTTCACAGCATCCCAATGTGATCTTCCCGGATTTTCCATAAACCAACTGAGAACTCCCACTGCTTGGGCAATGTCTAGCCTTGTACAAACCATAACATACATTGAACTTCCAACAACACTTGCATACTACACTTTGTTCATGTCCTCCATCTTAGTAGAAAACTTTGGATAGTCTTCAATAGATAGTTTTGTTCCCTGCATAACCAGAACAACTAGCTGCTTGCAGTCATCCATACCAAATCTCTCTAGAACTATATTGACATACTTACTCTGACTTACCCAAAGTTTTCTGCTCGTTTTGTCCCTGGTTATCTCCATTCCTAGAATATACCTTGTTGCACCAAGATCTTTAATTTCAAACTTTGCAGACAGCTGAGATTTAAGATCATAAATCATAGACTTGTTGTTTCCAATGAACAAAATATCATCCACGTACAGGGTAATAACAAGCACACGATCATTTTCAAATTTATAATAAACAAAATGATCATATTTTGATCTCACAAATCGTATCGACAACACAAACGTGTCAAATTTATGGTACCACATTCTAGGAGACTACTTCAAACCATACAAAGATTTCTTTAACTTACAGACTAGATTTTGTTTACCTTTTTCAACGAAATGCTTAGGTTGGGACATATAAATTTCTTCCTCCAGCTCACCATGGAGAAATGTTGTCTTCACATCCATCTTCTCAATTTATAAATCATACGCTGCTGCCAATGACAATAGAAATTTGATAGATGTCAGCTTTGCTATAGGGGAAAAATTCTCTCCATAATCAATTCCCTCAATTTGGGAAATCCCTTTGCAACTAATCCTGCCTTATACTTTTCAACACTGCCATCTAGACCAGTCTTCTTTTTGAATACCCACTTACAGCCAACAAGCTTTTTCCCTTTAAGCAAAGGTACCAAATCCTAGGTTTCATTCTTCTTCAATGAATCCATTTCTTCATTCATGTTCTCAAGGCAGGAATTCAAATTAGACATGTTGATTGCTTATTTTACTATCCTAGGCTCATTAGTGCTAGTAATTAAGGCATACGCACAGTTCAAATCTAACATTGAGAAACCATACCTTTCAGGTTGTCGTTTTTCTCATGTAGACCTTCTTACTGGCTGAGGTTGTGGTTCTTCATCTTTAGAGCTCTCAGAGCTGCTTGAACTCTCCTTAGTATTAGGTACACCATGCAATTCTTCCTTTTCTGGAGTTTAAGGAATCTCGACTGCATCCTTCTTCTTTTCTTTCTGATCTGTCTCAAGATTTTGATCACTTACTGAAGGTTTCAGCTAATGAAATATCACGCTTCTGCTGTACAGAACCTTCTCAGTAACAAGGTTCCAAAGCTTGTATCCTTTCATACCAACACCATAGCCAATGAGAATACATTTAACAGCCTTGTTATCCAGCTTTGATCTTTTCTCATTTGGCACATATGCATATGCCTCACAGCCAAAGACACCAACATGTCTCAGAGAGGGCTTCTTACTAGACCATGCTTGCAAAGGTTTCTTATCAACAAGAGCATAGCAAGGAGAATAATTTACCAGATAACATGTTGTAGCCACAGCCTCAGCCCAAAACCTCTACTCCAGATCAGCACCGCTCAGCATACTCCTTGCCTTTTCCATTAGCGTCCTGTTCAACCTTTCAGCGAATCCATTCTGTTGTGGAGTATAAGGCATTGTTTTATGCCTTTTAATTCCATGATTTTTGCAATACCTTTCGAAATCTGCAAAACAAAACTCATGGCCATTGTCCATCCTCAAACATTTAATTTTTCTTCTAGTATGATTCTCAACCAAAGTTTTAAATTCTTTAAACCGACTGAACACTTTTGATTTACTTTTTAAAAAGTATACAAATGCCCTTCTCGAACAATAATCAATAAAAGAAACATAATATCTAGACTTCGATAATGAAGGAACATTAACTGGACCAAACACATCAGAATGAACATAATCTAGTATACCAGAAGATTTATGAGGACTCAAGTAAAATGAAACACGGTGTTGTTTTCCATAAATACAGTGTTCGCAAAAATCGAACTCAAGGTTACAATCATCAAGCCCTTCTACAAGATTTTTATTCTTCAAGGATTTTAAACCTTTCTCACCTATGTGACCAAGTCTATGATGCCACATCATAGTCTTCTCTGCTGGGAGTTTTACCTCCAAATAATTTGTAGACAGAGAAGTGTCTTCATCTTCCTCTATAGGAGTTGCTTTGCTTGACTTTATAGAGGCATTGTTACATTGAACAAGACGTGCATCCAACTTGTACAAAGTGTCAGTACGTACACCCTTAGCGAGCACCATTGCACATCTAGCCATCTTACATCCTTTGCTTGAGAAATAAACTTGTACACCAACATCATTTAACTTACTAACAGAAAGAACATTATGAGCCAGACTTGGTATGTGCAATACGCCACCAATCCATTTGAATCTTTCGTCAGCAAATTGAATTCTAACTCTTTCTCTACCAACAATCTCCAGCGTTGAATCAGTTGCCAGGTACACCTTTCCACCATCATACTTCTCGTACTTAGAGAACCATTCTCTATGGGATGTCATGTGAAAGGATGCACTTGAGTCAACCAGCCATACATCATCTGATGCCTGAGTTGCCAAGGCTGCAATGAAGGCATTTGCATCACTCTGAGAAGATTCATTGTCTGAAACATTCTTCTTCTCCTTACAATCCTTTCAGATATGACCAGGTTGCCCACAGTTCTAGCATTTAACCTTGGACTTTTTACCAGGAGACTTTGATCTCCTTACATATTTGGATTTGGACTTCTTGTTCTTCTTTCCTTTCTCCTTTGGTCTACCTCAAACAACAAGAGCCTCTTTGGCCATCTCTAAAGACTTCCTTTGCACCTCTTCAGACAATAGTAACGCAACAACATCTTCCATTTTGAAAGTAGCGGTCATACTTCTAATAGCCATCACAATATGATCCCAACTGTCAGGTAACGAACACAACAGGAGCATACAATGACCCTCATCCTCAATCTTTACACCTACAGATGTTAGCTGAGTAACACTCATGTTAAATGAGTTTAGATGGTCTAGAACAGATGCACCTTCTTCCATCTTCAAGGAGTACAACTTCTTCCTCGGGAATAACTTATTTACCAGAGACTTTCCCTGATAAATATCACAAAGATTCTTCCATAATGAAGCTGCAGACTTCTCCTCATGGACACTTAGGAGTACAAAATCAGCCATACTCAGTCTTAGCAGACCTCTTCCTTTTCTACCAGCAAGGTCCCAATCCTCTTGCTTCATACTTTGTGGCATAGTTCCAGACACTGCTAACTAGAGGTCTCTATCCACAAGTAAGTCTTCCATTTTGAGTTTCCATAACTCAAAGTTGCTGCCGATGAATTTTTCAATCTCTACTCTACCTGACGTACTCGCCATCTCAAACAGAAATAAGTTTTAACAATGCAAGACTCCCATTGAAACAATATTAGCACAAAAAACTAACCTTTTTATCAAGGATAACACAACTGGCCAAGCTCTGATACCACTTGAAGGGAAGAATGGGGACTAAACAGTGCGGAATACCTTCCCTTAACACTAATACAATAGAGGAGAAGAGAAAAAATGAGTTCTAAAGCTTTCTTAGAAACTTCTGAGATGAATACATAAAGCATAAAAGAGATAATAGAAATAAGCATTCACAAATTGACACAGGTATTTACGTGGGAAAACCTTTTCAGGTAAAAAACCCACCACACCAAGCAAAGACAATTTGTATTATAGTAATAAAAATATTACATACAAAGTCTTCATTATTCACTCTCTGATCAGCTCACAACATCCCTCAAGTTCTACACTCATTGCTACAATACTTGTTTCAAGTATACAATGAACTACAACTTTCTCTGTTAGAATTGTCTTATAGCTCCACTTGACTTGCTACTAGCAACCACTTCCTTCACCATCAACCTATGATTGACATATATAATAATGTATTTGAATACACAAGTCATACATTTCATTAAACATTCCAACCAATCACCTAACAGATTGATGCACCGATCGCCCAATCAAGAAATCACTAACAAATCTTCTTGCATCGGGCTGCCCAGGCATTTATTTCATTGCCTAAATCGGGTTCTTGTCATCAATTGAACAAGCCTTGTAATAACCGCCTTTTAATATTTTGGCCTTTAGCCAATCAGATCACTGAGACTGAGCCACGTGTCCACTTTCTATTCGCCTATCTCTCTGAATTTCTAGTCCAACTCGGTCAAGCTCAGTTGACCGAGCTCCGAGCTCATTCTTACTTCCACTGCACCACCGCCAAGCTCATTCTACCCTGTCACGGTATGGTGGTGAGCTCCCCCAAGATCTCCCTGGCTTTACCCATACTACTGTTGAGCTCTCTAAGCCACCCCGCAGTGTGGCGGTAACTGTCGGGCAGGCTACCAGTGGTCATACCGTGCTACCGCGGAGGCCACCAAGCCACCCCGCGATAGGGTGGTGACCGCTTTGACAGACCGCTAGCAGTCTCACCATAGCCATCGCGATGAGTGAACTCACCGCCCGTGGTGAGGCGGTAGCCGCCAATGGTCTCACTGTGGCCACCGCAGTGAGCATTCTCATCGCCTACAGTGGGGCAGTAATTACTAGGCTCCACCGTTGTAGCTTACAGCAACCACCGCAGTGAGTAATCTCACCACCCGCAATAAGGTGGTAAGCAGTCACTGAAAACCGCTAGCCGTCTACCACAACCACCGCAGTGAGGTAGAGCATTGCCAGCGGTAACCGCCAGCCCTTCACCGCAATACCACCAAGGCACAAAATGACTGCTACGGTAAAGCGGTTTAAGGCTGAAATAATGAATTTTTCGCCAAGTCTTTTTAGATAGAGGCACAAGAATGGAAGTTGAGACATGATCTCCCAACACGAGAATGTTGAGAGTGCATGATATATTTTGGTACTATCTTATTCTTAAATTCACTCATGAATGCATGCACACTAACTTTTTTTGTAACTAAATCACAACGCTTTCCTATTTTCCCATCTTTTAAATAATAGTGACCATTCTTAAATTTTTTAACTTCTACTAATTGTTGTCCAAAATAATTATCAACACTTTCATGCATACAATTTCCTAAGAATGAAATATTTCCACAGTCAATGCATTGTCTCGAAATACAAGAACTTAAATAAAAAAAATTACCATTAGATCTTTCACAAAACAAACTTGAAATAAACTCCCTTATTGCTTCAGGTGGCATATTAATACCGCACTCCTGTATAATCATGTTAGTATGCAAGGTACAACGTATATATCGAAAAACATCATAAAAATAACGAAATTGAACATGTGTTTTACAACAAGATATTCGTTGCTTATTAATTTTTACATACCACGGTTTACATTTTTTAAAAGACCTTTGACTTATTTTAATATTACCGGGTAACACTAAATCACCACAAAATTTTCTATAAAATTCAGTTTGTGTTGTATCTAATAGGTGTTTTGGGTGAGGATCACGAACTTTGGACCCCACCCTTAATTTTAAAACATCTCTAGCATTAGATGAAACCCTAGTATTATCATGCCAATATTTTTCAATCAAAGATTTAATTTCAACATTCAATTTCATATCAGACCTCGGGAGTTGACCACTGAAACTCCAACATTGGTTGATATCATCATTTTCTATAATTTCTCTTCTTTCTGCCGCTCTTAGCAATGTTTTAGGATGTATTTTTAAAACTTCACTAATATTTCTTACCATTATTCTATTCAAAGTTTCTTTATTAACTATAGCAGTTGTTATAGCTCTTCTTGCTGCATTTTTATCTTTAGATCAACTATTTTTCCCAATAGATTGAATGGTACTAGAAACAATACACATAGCATGTTTTAATGATTGATCTTTTCTTTTTGGTTTAACAAAAAATCCTAACCTTTTCATTATTTTCCTCATTTTTTGCATTCTCATCAATTGCATCATTAGTTGACACTGAATTGCAATTTTTTTATGATAAAATAATTTGTTGTATATTTTATTTGCATGTTTTCTTATTTGCCTCCAAGAAATTTGACTAGGAAGATTATCGAAAACACCACTTTCAATTTAAAAAAAGAAAGTATTTTCATTAAATTCAACATCACATTCTAGATTTTCATCTTCATCTTCATCTTCATTTTCATTTTCATTTTCAACTTCAAAATGATTTACATTTTCATCTTCATTTTCATCAACAAAACGGTTTTCATTTTCATTTAAATCAACAAAACGGTTTTTGTTTTCATTTTCAAGAAATTTTATAAAAGTTTCATCTCTCTGAATATTATCAATGTCAACATCGTTAATTCCAACATCTTGTAAAACTTCTACATACGAATTTACCATTTCACTAACATGTGGATTTGAAGACGTACCTAGATGTGTGCATATTAAAACACTCTCCATAGCATTGAAAGAGGGATTTGAAGACATAGTAGGACTTGCTTGTATAATCATATTCTTCTCCAAATTGAATTCTTGAAAATTAGCTTCATCTACAACCATAGTCTCCTCTATGTTTTCATCTTCAATAGTTGTGGAGCTGGATGCTCCCCCATTATTCATTGATTTAATTCTCATTCTTCTTTATCTTTGTCTTTGTCTCTCCTTCTCTTTGTTTGCTTCAATTTCTTCAGGAGTCAATGTCTTCCTCCTCTTATTACGAGTTTTATCTCCCATGATTATAAAATTCTCAAGCACAAATGAATATCAATAGTGAAATTCTTCAAAAAATTCAATCCAAATTGGAAGTTCAAGACCTATAAGGACTAAATTCTTCCTCTCGTGTTCCTCAAAACAAGTAGAAAACTAGCACAATTCCACTTTAAAACTGATTTCTTCATGCCTCCTTTGAAAAAATCAATTCATATTGCAAGTTGAAGACCTTTTGTTAATCCTTTGAAAAAATGGGATCTCTCCTTTGAAAAAATTAATATAAAATGCAAGTCACCACCTGTAAAAAAAATGCTTGATGAAAAATAGTCCAATTTTACTCCTCTCGGTCATACATGTGAAGTTGCAGACTTCAAAGTAAAATTTGACAGTAAATTTAAATAACATGGTTAAAAAGAAACGAAATCCGGTTCTATAATCAAGATCTTGTTCCCAATAATTATTATGGGGACCGTTAGCAAAGGAACAAGATCCCATTTCATAAACGGGATCTTGTTCCCCTACCAACGATCACCGTATTAAATATTGGGAGCGAGATCCCGATTATAGAACAGGATCCCGATTTTTTAAATTTGAAATTATTATTGCTTCGTGGTCGGGTTTTTTCCTCGAATTTTAGTTCGGGAAAAGCATTGGGAGTCTGAACCTAGGCCTTCAACCTGGTTTGACCTACAAGTTGAAGGTTCTAACAATGTCAGAGAAAAATATCGAGTTTGGACATATGGCTGACGACTTTTTTTGCAAAATGTTTTGACGAAATTAAAACCCATTTTAGATGAGACAATGTAGATTCAAAATATGTAAATTTTTTTACAATTGGATTTTTTTTTTCTATTTTTCAATTAATTTATGATGAAACTGGTCCATAAACTTTAAATATCAGGGTTTTTTACTATTTTAATAACTTTTGATCAACATAACATTTTGACGAACGGATTGCACGAGAGCAAACTTCAGACAATTATTTTCAATTTAAAAAAAAAATAATAAAAAATGATAAATTTAGGTCATCTTATGCATGTCGTACACGACGATTTTTCAAAACAACAAATATGCCTAATAAAAAATTAACAAAAAAAAAAATCACTAAAAAATTACAAAAAAAATATCCAAAACAAGCTTTAGTGAGTCACAAGTCTTTTCCCAAAAGGATTTAGAAAAATATGATAATTTAGGTCAAAACATGGATGTCGTACACATGCATGGTATGGTAAAAAAAATGACTTTTAAATAGTGGTTTTTGCAAAATCCTATTGAAACTCAATTTGTACAATCTGAGTATTGAAATAAATTACATATTTGGAAACTAGACTCTAAGTACTAAATTTTATGATTAGCGACTTTTTTGAAGATTCCATCTCTAAGTGCTTCAAATTTTAAGGTCAAATGTGTCAAACTTTGAAAATCAGGGAAAACACTTCCACTTTTTGGCCAAAAAGTGGACTCAACTTCTTGCCAACACCTA
Organism: Sequoiadendron giganteum; assembly: GCA_007115665.2. Lineage (NCBI taxonomy): Eukaryota > Viridiplantae > Streptophyta > Pinopsida > Cupressales > Cupressaceae > Sequoiadendron > Sequoiadendron giganteum. The sequence goes on from VCHN02000300.1 coordinate 34,729, forward strand.
ATAGATACAAAGAATATTTTTGGGTTCGATATTGAGGAGACAAACATAATGGCTTTAGTGGGTTGGGAAAAGGTGTGTGCTTCTAAAAGGGTTGGAGGATAGGGCATACAAAGGATGAAATTGTTTAATAAATCTCTTATTGCTAAAATAGGCTAGAATATTCTTAAAGGTGCTAAAAACTGGATTAAAATCTTAAGGGATATTTTCTAAGTGCTTTGGATCTTCCTTATGGTTCAGTGTTTTGGAATAATTTGATTAAAATAAGAAGTGTGCTAAAATTGGGGGTTAAGAAAAGAATTGGAAATGGTAAAGACACTAATTTTTGGGAGGATGTTTGGCTGAATGGTTCTTGTCTCTCATCCACTTACTAGCTCGTTCAATTAAAACAAAGGCTTATTAGAAATTTTGGTAAGCAATTTGTTGGGTATATAAACTAGGATGGCATGGAGCCTTAATGGATTGATTTAAAAAATGCTGGTTGGAGTCAACCTTAGGGGAGGGAGACAACAAAACTGGAATGTTGCTTTGTAAATTTTATATCAGAAGTTAGAAGTTATTTCTTTCTTCTCAAAAGAAAAAAAGAGTGAGTGGATTTGGACTATGCATACCTCATGGAACCTCCCAGTGAAATCTACTTATGAAGTTTTGGAAAATCCTTTGATTCATTACAGTGAGTTTTAGTGGAACAATGTCTGGACAAAAAAACTTGATACCCAAAGTGAATTATTTTGGTGGGCAGTTGTTCATGGAAAGATCCTTACTATTGACAACCTTAATAAAAGAGGGTTTCAATTTGTGAATAGATTTTACCTTTGTAATGAATATGAGGAGTCTATATGCATCTTCTTTTCATTGTTCCTACTCCAGAGAGGTATGGTCATATTTTCTTCCTATTCTCATGATCAAATGAGTCTTCCCCTCTTCAATAAGAAATTTTCTTGACAGTTGGAATGTCAGTCCTTATTTTCATAACATTATTGTGGATATTTGGATACAAGTCCCTCCCTTTATTTCTTGGGGCTTATGGAAAGATAGCAGGATCTTTCGAGAGTCTGAAAGAAACAAAAAATATATTTTCATGGCGATCATGTATCAAATTTAGGAGAATATAAATGTGGGGGTCTATGGATCCTCAAAACACATGCCCTATTATAAAGAGCTTAGGATTAAACAGATATGGGGGCTAAAACAAGATCTTACGAAAGTCAATTGGATTAACTATTTAAATAGAAAAAACATTGTTTGGAATCCTCCTAAGATGGACTGATTCTAATGCAATCTTGGTGGGTGCTCAAGGTGAACCCAAGACTTGATGGAGTTGGGGGAATTATTAGAAACCATCATGGTAATAATATAGAAGGATATGACAATAAATCAGGTGTTTGCTCCTTTAATGTGGTTGAAGCTATGGTGGTTTGGGTAGGTTTAAAGCATTTGAAGGAGTTGGGATTTACCAAGTTATCATTGAAGGAGATTCAAAACTTATCATTGATTATTTGAAGGGGGGATTTATTGTTTTGGGAGATATGTGATAGTTTGGAAGACAAAAAACATATCCTTAAGTCCTTCCATAATTATAAAATACAACATTTGTATAGAGAAGGGAATTTAGCTATTGATGCAATAGCTAATGAATCTCTTAAGCATAAATAATGGACACATTAGGTCATTTCAGTGTTTCCACACCATATAAAAGAATTAGTCACTAAGGAAAAATATGAGGCTTCACCTAAATATGTGTCAAATGACTAGGAGTGATTTAAGGAGTATTAGACCCTCAATCAAGAAGGATATATCTATGCATTAAGGTATTCAAATGAGAGGAAGTATTAATTAGAAGAGGGTGAATTGGAATGTACGATGCAATGATGGGAGAAAATGTAATAATAAAGGGGATGGTACTTGGCAAAGGATGACTAAAAATAGAAATTTATTAAATGACGATATATTTATTGAAGTTTGGATTATCAAAGGCCTTCCAATAATCATGATCACCTCTAATTATTACATATCATAAATGAATTACATGCTTTTCATTCCCTGTGTGCATTACGTCCACTTCAGTTACTATATCAAGGATGGTATGGGGGATTATGATCTTCTTCATAGCAAGGTTGATACTGCCAATAATGACAATTTATTCTTGAGTGTTCCCTATTTAATTTCTTGTTGGTTGATATTATTTTGGATTGTTGGCATTAATATAGAAATTTTAAAAATTAAGATTTTTAGTGATAAAAATTGCAAGCTGAAGGTTTGTGAGGTGGATATGTGCTTGAACAAGGGTTTATAGAGAAAGTTTGGTGTTTTTAACCAGTATTCTATAGATATGTGGGGTCCCAAAAAGAGAACTAAACTTGTTATCTATGGAAATTTGTAATAGAATGATGAACTTTTGGTGCTTTTTGTTAGAACTGGCTTGGCATCCTTTTTCCAAGCAATACACAATTACGATGACACATTGACCCCAAAATTCATAAATTCTTGGTGGGATGGTCATGTGTTGATTGGTTCAATGAAATTTTAGGTTACTCAGGTGATCTTGGAAACCACTAGTCTGGCTAACAATGGTATGAACATTTTTAAAAAAAGTAATGGTGAATACCAAAGCTTCGTGAAATTTTTTTTCGAGAAAGGAGAAACTAAAAAAGGTTTCAGAATGGGTATTCTCACCTCAAGCTCCCTCCTTCATATGTTGTGGTAAGTTTGTATGTAATGTGCTAATTTACCCTTAAAGGTAGAATATGACAGTGCATGGTTACCATTTTCCAATTCTCAACCACAATATGCATAATGAGAAAATAAATATCTTGTTCTATGTTTTCTCCTCCCTTTAACAAAATATTGAAAAAGGAGCTTCACCTCCTCTACACCAAGGTTTAATGATGGCTCAGTAAAAATTTTCTCTCTAATAATTTTCATAGAAACCATAGGGCTCTTGGCTTAGCTAACCCTCACAACATTGTTAATACGAATATGGCTAAAGCCTCTACTAAAGTGAAAACCCCAACTGGCCAAAAATCTCACAATTCTAGTGTCTGCATTGAGCCAATTGAGAGTAATTATCTTCTCCTTCTAAGGACCTAGCCTTAGAAAGTAAAAATGTTGCTAATAAAAACCAAAACCTAAGCATAGACCTATTGCTCATTCTGTGGACCTTGCTTTACTGAAGACCACTCTCAGGAAAAAGAAAACATTCTCCTTTGTTGCTTAAGTATCCCAAAAGAAAGAAGTTGCAAAGAAACCCCAAGAAAGAAATTTTCATCACTATCATTGAAGATAATGAAGAAGAACAACATGAGGTAAAATAAGAAGATTTTAGTGGGTCCAATAAGAGTGGTAGGAGATCGAACCAACTGGCCAAAGTCAGTTCTATGGAGAAGGGGGATAAAGACAAAGGGAAGTGTGTTGCTCTTGTTAGTGAGGAATAATTATCCCCTAACAAAGAATCTGAACCTATGAATGAAGAGGAAAGTGGGGAGAATGAATGGGATGATTTACTAACCAAGAAGATGAGGAGGAAGAGTTTGAGGAGGGGGAAATGTGATGGAAAAAGAGGTTAAAGTGGAAGGTGTTAAGGCCTCACAGTTGAGTGATAGGATGGATAATGGTGATGTGGATATGAACCTCTTTGTTCCCTCAAAGGAAGATTTTAATGTTGCCTCTAATGGTGATCTGAATAAAAATGATTCTCATGTAGGTTAAAATGGAGGAAATGGAGAAGGCTCTTTGTACCCCTGATGAAAGTTATTGATGGCCTTATGAACAACAAAATTCTTGGCATTATTTTTGGCCAGTTGAAGATAAGGAAGTAGCTCAAGCGCCAAGGGAAACAAATGGAAGAAAAACAAGTTGATGCTGATGAGAATACTAATTGTAAGCAATTTATCTCTGACATTGGAGATAATTGGGAGCTTATAATTACTGCTAAAAAATGATGAATTATTTCTTTGTTAATGATAGGATTGTTGAATATGGTTTTGTTTTTACTAGTGTAGTGCCCCTCCATCTGTGTTGTCTTTGGGTTGCTTTTGACTCGCTTGTAAAGTCGGATTTTGATTGGTATTGTTTGACTGTTCGATCATTGAGTCATGCTCGTGAATTTTGTTTTGTTTGATTATTTTATTAAATTTAAATTGTCAAATTGTAGGCTTTGACTAATGAAGATAAAAGCCTTTATTAAATCAAAGAATAAAATTAAGTTAAACATTATGGAAGTATTTATTTAATTATAATAAATTAAGATTTATTGTTTAAATGAAATATTTAAATATATATATTATCGTGTTTGTGCAAACAAACTTAAAAAGAAATTAAACTAATAAATTAAATTATTAAATTATTAAGAGAATTATAGTAATTAATTATTAAATTAATTTGAAGGGGATAAGGATTTATTAGCTTATACTATTATTTTATTAAAGGTGAAAAAATAAATAAAACACAAGTTGGTATTTATAAATAATGTTTATTTTTAAATTTAATATAGTGGATTAATAATCCACTTATTAATAAAGTTTATTTTGATGAGAGGTATTTAATAAAGTATTATATTTGAAATGATAAAAAAAAAAAAATTAAAAAAAAGTAAAAGATTTACGTAATCGTAGTGATTTATTTAATTTTTTTTTTTTAAATATGACATATTGTTAACGGATAAAATATTAAAATAAAGGGTGAAACTTATTTCGGTAGTAATATGATTTATTAAATTTAGTAGTGGAGTTAGGTTTCTAATTTTAGGGAATTCAGTGAAATGATCATTGGGAAATTGTCAAAGAGAAAAATTAGTTTTCACTCTATAGAGGGCTCTAGTAAAAGTTAAGAGGAATTTTACAATAGAGAGGAATTTGGAGGAAGTTGTTTTACAAATGAGAGATTGACTCAACTCCATCACCACCTTCAAGCTTCATTTTCTAGGTATTAGCGTTCACATGTGGTTTTGTTTCTTTTTCTAAAGAATTTATTACACATATATATATAGTCTTTGCTTGGGGGTTTCATTTAGCTTTAATTTTATATTTGTTTTAAAACACACACATATATGTGTATTATTTCATTGAAAATGTAAGCATTTACTATGCTATGTTTTATTATGTACTAATTCTTGTCATACATTATCTCCTCTGTTCATTTATAAAAATATATATATGAATATAAAGCTGCTTATAACTGGTTTAAGAATGCTCGTTGTTTGAGAGAGTAGATTAGGTTAAAATTTTATGTATTTATATAAATATAAAATATATATGTTTATGTGTTGTTTGAGAGAGTAGATTAGGTTAAAATTTTATGTATTTATATAAATATAAAATATATATGTTTATGTGTTTTGAGTAAATTGATGTTTTAAAATAGTAATTATTTTATTTCAAATTAAATGGATATATATATATGGTTAAAAGTAAGTTGTTGTATTAGCTTCAGTGAAATTGGTGTATAAAATGTAATTGATTAATTATTATCCTTTGTTTATTTCAGTGGAAATGAATTTGTTTTGCTACTGTCTCTAAATTGCATTTTCAGTTAATATAAAATAGTCGTACTTATATGTATATGTGTGGTGTATTATAAATAAGTATTTTGTTAGTTAGTTTTAAATCTAGGGTTGTTTAATGAATTCGGTTAAATATAATTATTTTTGTGAAATATATATAGAGAGAGAATATGAAACTTGTTTATATGGACTCTTTAGTTAAAATAGATTTATGTTATTATATTTGTGTTTTATATTGACATCTTTATGAGGAAAATTTATATGAATAAATATATCGATATATATGAGTATATGTATATATAAGTGTAAATTTATATACTTATATTTATTTTTGGATAATTGTTAGAAAAGAATAGTTAAATTTGTTAAATTTAAAAGAAGAGTATATATATAACGTATTTATATCTACCTTATATGTTAAAAGAGATTTACCTTTTGTCATTTTGATTTTCTTCCTAAAGTTAAGTATTATTTACATAAAGAAAAGATATTCTCTTCCTTACTTTAGGTTCTTTCTTTAAAAAAAAAGTAAATATATAAATGAATGGAATAATTTATTAATTATAAAAGAAAGTCATTATTATTATTTTAAATTACTTCTTAAGGTAAATAGAATATTTAATAATTTATTAATTATAAAAGACAAATGCTATTAATATTTTAAATTACTTATTAAGGTAAATAGAATATTTGTGTTTCGAGACTAAATAATGATTGATTAGTGTATTTTTAAGGTGAAATAGTTAGATTAGAATAAATGAAAAGTGGAGTTTTGTGTGTCAAGGTTGCCTTAGTAATTATCCATCAATATTCTTAAACATTTGAACATCTATATGAAGTATTTGCAACAAATAAGAGGGTTTTACTATGTTTCTTTTGTTAAGTGATATTTATGTCTTAAGAATATTTGATTTTGTAGGAAAAATGGATTAGGAAAGAAATATAATTGTTTTGTAACAAGTGACTGGTTGGTGAATAAATTAGAAAATAGAGTAGCTAAGAAAATGAATTAATTTAAGTATATTTAGATGACTAAGAGATTTGTGGTTATAAATAGACCTCATGTTAGGGTTGGTTAATTGAGTACTTGCTTTAAATATTTAAGTTCTTTTTTTAAAAAATTGGAAGGGATCTACATTGTGGAAAAACTTTCCTATATTGCTTCATTTAAGTGATTCTTTATAGGTGGATAAATGCGAAGGAAAAAGAAACATGCTACTTAATTACTTTAAAGAGTATTCTAGAAAAGATTAAAGCATTATTTAACAAAATAGCTCTAATTTGATAGCTTAAGGAAAATAGTATTATAAGGGAGTTAGTAGCATAAACAGAGTTTGAAATTGTGTTAATTAAATATTGTATTTCTCTAAAATTGTGTTTTATTTCATAAAGGAAATCAGCGTTATAGATAGAGCTTGAGATAGTAAAATCTTTTCCTTTTAATAATTTGCCACTTATTTATTGGTTAATTATATTATTTAATAAAATTGGTCAAATAATTATTGTTAGAGAGGTATTTAGGTTCGCTTAGGGAAAGTCCAAATTTGAAGAAATTTATATGACAATATTCTATGTTTTTCATTTATTGAATCAAGGGGCTTGTGTAGTTAAATGTTAGAAAATAATATTTTGGTCTCTTTACATAAATGAAGGGTTTATTTAAGAAGTTAGTGGATCATCATTTTAAAAGTGGTTTTGTGTATAATCATGTATCAGATGATTTGTTGATTTCATGAATATGTTGGCTACTTGAGTGCTTGTTATAAATTAGTCGAGTAAGTTAGTGATTATGTGAGTGTTCCTTGATATCTTGTGCCTTGAATATGTTAGTGGGAGTTAAGTATGTATTGATGGTTCCAAATTGAGGGGTTTTTCCTCTTGAGTTGATTTTATCTTGATGGGATTTTATACATCAAAGTTTTGTGTTGGAACCATGTTGCTTCATTTTGCCCTCGATTGTGGGTTTTTTTTTTTATTAGTCGTTCTTCTTGGGCTTCCAAAGGAGGGGAAGGATTATTTTGCTTCATAGTTGGTTTTTGTTTTGGTTTTGTGAATGGTTGCTCTTATGCTTGTTTTGATTTTGGTGGGTTTAGCCTTGCACTTGGAAGTTGCTTATTTATGGAATTCTAGCGTGAGATGGTGCATGCCTCACTTGATGTATTTACTTTTTGGCCTGGATATTTTGTGCAAGTTGACTTTCCCGTTTGTGATTACAAGTCTTTTGTTGTTAGTAGGGGGTCGATAACCTATGAAGATCCACATTGGGTAACCCATATCAAGCCTATGTGATGACACTCCACCCTCTAGCAACCTTGTGTGTTTGTTGTTTCCCCTCATCATTCTTGTACCTCTGGAAGTGGATGTTCTTGTGTTTGATGTTGCTTTTGTCATGGAATCTTGTTAGCCATTGTTCACTTGATTGTTTTGGTTGAGGGTCTTTCTTGTCAACTCCTAGCATGGGGGGTGGGTCTTCAGACTCACATGGTCGGGTGGAACATGCTATGCACCCCATTGGGTTCCCAGTTAGTGTTTGTGAAGTGTGAAGTTTGTGTCATTGCAAAGAATCCAGAGCTTCATACAGTTTAGTTATACCATGTCCATTTTTGTATTTCTCTTGTATCAATGTATTATTCCCACTATGTGTTAGGAAGCACGGTTGTGCATATGTAGTCTTAAAAGAAATAAAAATTCTCATTATCAATGTATTTGTATAATCTAATTTGATCATTGTAATGTATATATGTTTATATTCTCTTGATTATGTGTCATATATGGATACTTCTCATTTATGTAATTTCATGAATGGATGGTTTATAATGTAATCTTGGAATTCGTTCATTATCGTTATGGTATTAGTTTAGGTTTTTGTAATGCCATCTCATGTACCCCAGAGGACGTTGTTATTATTATAATTGTATAACTTATATATATGTGATGTATGTTCATATTCATCTTGTGTAATGTTTCTCTTTCAAAAAAAAAATTGTGTGGTGTTTGTTGTCCATTGGGGTTCACACGACGGGTCGTTACACCATTGGTATCAGAGCCTAGGTTCATACATAGGGAACTCTAGTTTCATCTGATCCCATTATGTTGTCCTAGTGAATCTGTTAAGTGATCACGATGATCATGACATTGATATTTTGCATCATGTGATATGTGGAAAAGATGTAATGATATGAATCACATCGTTGATGGAAATAAGTGTACTTATGGAATTTTGTATGTAATTGTCTTTCCCCTATAAATGTGAGAAACCAGTAAATGTGCATTGGTTGAGTGTTGTGAATACCCCATAATTATTTTTTGGGCCCATAACCCACAGGGTCCATGGGATGGTGATATGGTGTACCCATCCATTCGGAATATGTTGTATTCGATGTGGGATTAACCATACCATTATGTGTGTTGTATATTTTTTACCTGATTGAGGGCCAACCCACGTGTGGTTGAAAATCTATATATATATATATGAGTAGCCAAAAGATAGTTTCATAGATTCTTTTCTTTTGGTTCTCTAGCCCCTCGATCCATGAAGGGGTAGTAGCAGTCATAAAATTTCTTGGGTGGAGTGTGCAGCATACGCACATTGTGACGCAGAGCAGTCTTAGCTCAATCGATCCCAAGGAAACCTACTCACTACTTACCCTTTATGATGGATCAGGGTACTTGATTCATATGTGCTAGCTTAAACCCCACAATTTTGAGTACGACAGTATTGGTTGTTGGTTTATGTCTGGTCGTTCGTAGGGATGTTGAGCTGGCATTGGTGAGTCAACCTCGTCTGTATGAGAGGTGAAGCTCGAGTAGCCCCATATTGATATATTGTATACACTGTATCTGCTCATGTTCTGACATGATGCAATGGATACGATGCCACACCCCACTAATCTTCTGACACAGTGTTGGTGATGATGTCATGTTGATGATAGTAGCGAGCTGGGCTTGAGGACACAATGCCACATGCATAGACACGTGAAGGTGCACTATGAGATTGTGTTATGATAGCCTGCTTGTGTGATGAGCATAATGGGGCCTCACACACTTGTAGAGGGATACTCATGTTTTCTTTTGATAGTGTTTGGGTTTGTTAGCATATGGGTATGTCCTAGCCATGTATACCTCTGGCAACGGTGAGTACCTATGTGGGCATTCTCCATGAGGTATCGCTATGTGGGGTGTGTCTGTGCATGCCTACTTCTACGGAGCCACAGACACATTGCCATGTGGCATACAACTAGTACGTGCCTTCTCCGGTTGGTGTATGACCATGTCGCGTGACAACGCAAGGCATAGTGTAGCCAAGGAGCACACTCTGGGTCATGTGGATGGCATGCTCACTCTACACCACATGAGGGCTACTGTTATAGTCTGACGATGTTCCCTCCTTCCTCGTTTGGTGGCTAGTATCTAGTCACGCAGTGTTGTATTGTGCAATTTTGAAGACTGAGGACTTCCTATATGATTATTGATGATTTTAGATTGACTTTTAAGACCGACATTTTGTTTATGTTTGATTGTAATGGTTTAGCCACACTTTGTGATCTTATTCTCTCATAGCCCTTGTGGTTACATTTGATTTAGTGTTGATATTGCACACATTTCTTTCTTTATTTCTGAAATTGAATCTTATTTGATGGATATTTTATGACTTTGGTGGCTAAA